>JAVQJF010112463.1:7500-80534 GCA_036023855.1 Gadopsis marmoratus
CTACAACTCCATCTCCTCTCAGTTGGGAATAAGGGTGAATGCCATGCCACAAGGAGCTGGCATCAACCTGTCGCCCCACTATTCCCGCTTCCTCCTTCTGTCAGCCTGCTTAATCAAATTACCCCCCTCACCCATGCACACACAAGCCCATTTCTCAATCAACTTCCCTCTATGCCTTTCACCTTCATCTTCTGCTCTCCTGAACCTTGCTTCCCACAGATTGTGTAAAAAATAAACAAAAACATATAGCCGCAGTCCAATTCACAAAAGACTGTGTGTGTGTTTACATGCCTTTTGCTGTTGTTCGTGCGTCCGGGTGACTTTGCTTGTCTACATGTTTGTGCATGTGAACAGTACAACACAACGCACTGCAACGATAGCCGGGGCTGTTGTTTCAAATTAATTAAATTTCCCTCCTCTCCTCAGCTTCCTTCCTGTGTGCCCGCTTGCCCACGCTCCAAATGTCAACAGGATTTGGGCACATGGAGTGGCATCTGGTGCCACATCACCCAATGCACATGGATACAAAAAACCTCACAGCACGGCGAGTTAACCTGGAGCACCGCCAAGCCAGCAGCTACTCGCTAGCTAAGTGCCACAGCGCCAGTCAAGTGCCCGTTCGGCTGTGCGCCCACCCGCATCACTGCATGGCTCACACACATACACACAGTGGCACTTTCAACCCCCAATGGCACTAGGCGATGACAAGGAGACAGAAGGGCCTTGCCTTGCTAAGCCGCTCCCTGCCCCCAGCACATACTGTACAGTTCGCTACCTAACCCCAGAGCCATGCTGTATCTCCATACCCTCACTGGCTGCCTGTTAGTGTGAGTGTGTGTGATATGTCGTTACAGTGTCATATAAAAATACCAGCCCTCCCCCCCCATGCCTCTCCTCAAAGCACGCAAACATGCGTACGGTCACATGCGGAACATGAACTTGGGCATGCGGATACACATCCCAACTACAACACGTTAACATATACTCATAGCAATGATGAATTCACACCCACACACACCCACTAACACACATACACAAAGCAGCTCTTCTTTGATACGTTTCAACGGTCTCAGATGGCACCATTACAGGCTGGGGTTTGGCCACTTTGCCCGGAAAACACTCAAAGACGCATGACCATGCACGCACATGCACGCACACACGCACACACATACTAACACTCCTGCTAGCCAAACCTTCTATTCAGTGTTATTGGATACAAACAGTAGTAGCTTAAATCCAAGTATGTATGAAGAGAAGGAGGAATGAAAAAGGCAATTGACAGTCGTGACCCCGAGTTCAGCCTTGACCAGTGAGGTACAGGTGGAGTCAAATGGATGCGTGTGTTTTAGCTGTTGAGACAATACAGGAGTTGAGAGGAGAGAAAACATTTGGTTGAATTCGGGGGCCTCTTTTTTCAGTCTCCATGCAGATTAGAGTTGACTCTCAATTACAGCCCATCTCTGAGTGCAGATGACAGTGTGAAGCAGGCCCAAATAAAACACATCAGGCTTTTCAAATAGGCTGGTTCAGGACCACTGAGCAGCCTGCCGGCCAACTCCATCTACATCCGTGGCTGTGAAAAGAGCTCAAGAAAGCTAGAAAGCTAGCCGTGCAGCCTGAGCCTAGCATATGTTCTATTCCAATTCATGTCACTCTCCATTTGCCTGCTCTTCTTCCTTGGTCTCTCTCATTCTCCCTTTCTTGTGTCTGCATTTGTCCTAATGATATGGCCTCCCTCTCTCTTTTATCTACATCCTTTCCTCTTTAAGATTTGAAAATGCTTAACTGGCTCCTGTATGGCATTTAAGTTAGATTTTTGCATCAGGGCTACAAGTGAGTGAATGATTTCCCCTACTATGCTGACCAGATCCATAGCATTAGGCATGTTGACACATGGCCATATCTTTGACAGAACATGAGGAGGGCTAGGATGTGATCCTCCTTTCCTTAATTTGCCAATTTGTAAATCAAAACCGCACTAATTCTGCTTAGTTTTGGAGCAGTGCACATATGAAAACAGATGTAGACAGGGAGACAGATAGAAATGGACCTTGGTAGCTGGAAGGATTGGGATAAACAGAAAATCTATGTGGCTTGTTTGCGGAGGAGATGCCCCATGCTATTTACTTGGTGTTTGTCATTGAGTGATTATTTGATGTAGGAAAATACACAAGCTTTTACGTTGCCTGCCTGTTAAGATTTAAACCCGAAGAAGGCAACAGAGCAGCTTTTGGGTCTGGATATGTGTAGACACTCACACACCAAAGATAAATGAAGCAACTGCTGCTGTGCCAGCTTAGTGTAGGCAGGACAGGCTGAGGGGTAAAAGAGAGTTCATTAAGAGATTTCAAGGCACCTGAAGTTCATTTGTCTCCCTAGAGCATCAAAACAGGATAATAAGGACAGGGGAGGAGGGAAATGGCAACAGCGAGTCATGTCTTTGTTATTCCTCTCTTTAACAATTCTCTCCGTTAAATACCAAAGTCCTTTCATCCTTATCTGCAACTTGTCTCTAAATTTCAACGTGAAAAATGTCTTAATGCGTTCCAATATCAAGGTTTATGTAAGGCAAACCTGTCTCCTAGCACAATGCAGGACAGATTGCCAAATTAAAATGACTCCCAATTAAGTATTTCAATTCAAACCACCGGTCACTTCCTTTTTACTGTCCATTCAGTGCATGATGTTTAGCAGTGTTGTGAGGCAATGAGGATGTCAAAAGTAATTTTCCCACTGCACCGTTTTGTTGTTTTACCTGTGACCTGTTACACACATTCATCCATAGAATTATATCATTTGATTTCAATCTTATGCCCCGCAACATCTTAAAAATCATGGTTTTTAGAAAAGTTTGCAATCCACTATTAAGAAAATGCAGTAGGTTTACACATTTAAAGCATTTGACCTGGACATAAAAATCTGCCACTGTCTGCATCTAGCCACTGCATAATTAATGGGGTTTAATTGTCATTTAGTTTCTGTCCCTGGCTTCCCTCAATCAATGTACTTTTGTTCCATGTGTGTGCACTCTAGCCCCTGCCTTGCACACGGCTGGTGCTAAGGCTAATAAATATGCTCTTATAATCCTGCTGCTGGTGTCATCCAAGTGTCACTCCTAGACATAAGGCAGGGTGACAGTGGGGCGCCCCTTGCAGTGTGTGTGTGACTGTGTGTGCTTAATTTGACTTTGCATGGATGAATGCATGGTTGTGAGTTTATGATGAGTGCATGTGAATATGTGTGTGTGTGTGTGTGCGTACGTGTGTGCGTGCGTGTGTATCCTGCATTGTGTGGCGTGCTCGTCTGTGGGACTGATTGAGACACACTCTTCTCTGGTGTGTTGGGACACCTGGTCTTAGTGGGAAAATGGGCTGTGGGCCACCAGGGCAAGAGGCAGGGGGAGGCAGGGAGGGAAGGTGAGCAACAGGGAAACAGTGTCATCCACTTCCGCACCAAAAGGACTTTTAATTTAGCTACGGTCAAATTATATCAAGGCACGTGGCATAGGTGGAGAGGCACATTGCTGCCAAGCTATTAGATAACTCCAAGTGGGCAAAGTGACAACACACAAATAAATATACACACTCAGACTTGCAGGTCTCTTGAAGGACCATAGGACAAGAAAGGCTTTGACATCACTACCAAAGCTAATACAGTATACACTGTGGCAAAACAGCTACAAATTATAATCAAATAAAACATTTCTGAAAAGCTGCATGGTAAAATGACGCATTTTATCTGCAAAGGCAACGAAAACAAACTTGTGTGATAAGTTTGTCGAGGATGTTCTCCTATAGAAACTGCAGTGAAATGTTTGGTTAGGTTTTGTAATTCCATGTGGGCTCGCCACCCAGAGTGCATTACATAAACCAAATCATGCAATTGAATCACACATTCAGAAAGAACATGGATTCTAATCATGCAGGAAACATCTTTCTACTGTTACAAAATAAAAGAATAAAATGTATTTTGGTGTCTACAGAGGACAGTAATACAAGCTCCACTACTTGTTTTGTTCACTGGAACATGAACGCTGTTTTGCTGTTCCTCCATAAAATGTGTTCCTTTCTCACAACTGCTAGCAATGCGGCTTTTGTGTAAAAGCACCACTTTACATCCAGTTCCCTCTGTGACTTTTCTGACTGGTGCAAAATCACAAAAGAAGACCGAGGAGATAATCTGCTTTAAAGTATGTTTCTTACACCACTCTAAGATGTAATTTGACTAAGAAAACCAACACAAGGCCTTAACATAACAGCTGCAGTAAGTGGAGTATTGCTGCATCCTGGTTGTCAATAGTCTGAATGCGAACAAGCTGCAGACTTGGGGTCTGTATAACCTGTGGACGACTGTGACACATGGTAATGGCTGTGGACAGTGTGAAATAATGATCAGGCCAGGACACAACTATAGTGGATGCATGAGGTTCAGTGTAGATGCACACACACATAAACACACAAACACATCACACATCCCATCCAGTAAACGTAAAAAAGCCCGAGGCAGCTCGCAAAAGTGAAGTAACAAAGCTAAGCAGGAATGGCAGTTTTCTTGGTGTCTGCTTAGACTTAAAGTAATTGCCGCATGTCTGTCATTGCCGACGAAGGCGAAGAAAATGTCTTCCTCAGCTGCTCTCCTGCCTGTTTTGTTCGCTGCACTTGTGTAAAGTGGGAGAAAATAAGTGTCATTCAATGAATGCAGCTATTCTTCCCATGACAGCTTCATATCTGTGAGTTGGGGGGAGGCCACCCCAATATCCTCCTTTCTATTGGTAACGCCTTTGACAGGGTGTTGAAAAAAAAGGCCCCACCTCTTTGTTCAAGCATGGGTAAGCACACACACACATATAGACATGCTCACACACCTACGTCCCACTCTAATAAGTTTTTACACACCCACTCAACAATGAGCAAGGACTAACATTCACACACACACACACACACACGGACAAATGCACAGAGAGAGCAGTGAAGGGTGTCTGTGCAGAGTGAATGGATACCCTTTTAAACCCTGCTCAGCAAGTGTTCCTGTGTTAATACAGCTGATCAGATGGCTGAAAGAGTGACAGAGAGAGACAGAGAAAGCAAGAGAGATACAGAGACGCTGCTGCAGAGTCGAGAGCAGAGCAGAAGGACTTTCTTATATTCTTACAACTATACCTGTCTGCCTTGTCAATCTGCCTGACCTTGTATCACACTTACTCTCAAGCTCCTTCGCCCTCACTTTTGTATGCAGCAGGCAAATGGGTCAGTTGCCATGGTAACAACCGAGAGGCCAGGGATCTTCTAGTCTATTAAGAAAAGTGGGGGAAGTCATCGTCCCCAACCCTAACTGTTGTTCGTCGCTTATTTCCAACAGACCATACGCGCAATTTTTTTAAAGCATGACTATAATAACCGTAACTATTATTTATTTATAATTTATCAAATATAATTGATTTATTATTGTAACCCTGATGACATGATCTTTCAAAAGTGATTTGTAACGGTTTTGAAAGGCACAGACAAATGATTTTGTCCTGACGTCAGATCAGAAAACGCTTGTGTCTGTCGTCCTAGAGGGCACGAACATTGGATTTTGTCATTTCATTTAGAGGACTTTACAATTCTTGGTTATAAAAAAAGTAATGCAACAGAATGACTTCATACATGGCCAGTGCAAAAAGTAGCTATAGTCACGACAATAGTGATGAATAGGATGAGAGAAGATGAAGAATTCATTACTTCTTCAAAAGTGTTTTGATGTTGCACATCTATTGTCTAAATGTGCCCTTAAAAACATGAAACACCTCAAATTTGAAAAGAAAATGACAACTACAAAATTCTTATATAATATATAATTATATATTATATAATAATTTCTTATAATTTCTTATATAATCTTCAGTTGACCTGCTCTATATCTTATTTAAAAATAGAAAGAGAAATGTGAGGTTTGGTGAATCTCACTTAAGGTGATGGGCTGATTGGTGTTTTGTTTTTGCTCCCCACAAGATGCACCTACAGCAGTGTCGGCAGAATATACAGGAATTTCTCTGTATGCAAAGTTTGGAAACTGCTCATTGCATAAGCCTAAAGGCTGCAACCTCTCCAAGAGCCCACCTGACCACTCTTTGTTGGTGCACTCCCTTGGATATTTTAATATTTCTATATTGTACTGCGATGATGAGTAGAGGAAGTAAAGGAATGGGTGGAGTAAACGAGTGAAGAACGGTCAGCTGAGCAATACGAGGGACACAAAACAAGAGAAAAGTGGAGGAGATTGAGGTTTTGAGTATCCTTTTGAGTTTTTCCTCTGATCCATAACTTGCAGCCCGTTATTAAGTCAAACTAAATAACAATCCATACAGGTTAATATGCAAGAAATTTGACTACCACATGTTTCCAAACATGTCAGCACTGCTCGTTGAAGCAGGGCCTGCCAAATCAAGGCAGGGGAGCAGCCATGACTGGTCCTTGACATTACCTGAGATTACTGTATATTGAACAATGCTCAGTGGCAGAGAGAGCGCAAGAGAGAGAGAGACAGAGACAGAGAGACCCCTGCGGCTCACACCCTGACGTGTATGTTATGCTCTATTAAATTAGCATGAGTCTAATATTAAAATAATAACATTTACCTCCACAATAAATGCTTTGAGTTCCAAAATCAATACCTCTACCCTCTAATGCCAAAGTATCATTACAAATAATAAGAGCAAAGATGTTGCATTATATTGAGCCTTAAAAAAAAAAAACAACTCAGAAGGGCATGCACGTATTATAGATTAAATAATTTCATTTGAAATGTCACAGATTCCCATAAGAGTTAATAGAGTTACATTGTTAATGTGTTTTTTGTTGTTTCTTTTGTTTTTTGGGGGGGGGGGCTGATGACAAAGAAAGCAAAAGGCACCCCTGTGATAATGATAATGTAATGAAAAAAGAAAAGACAAAACAGCCAAACACAAGTAGGTGCTCTCTACGTTTATACACATTACCATTAGTGAAATGTGTCTTTTACAATTTACATTATAACACTGACAAGAAAAGGAAACCCAAAGCAAACTTGCTAAGTAAAGGTTTACCTTTTGCTCGATCCAAGCATCCTTCATAAGCACAATCAGAGTAACTAAGGCACTAAAGGCTTATATTTCTCCACATCCGCAAAGCAAACCTATTAGTGTACACTCAGAACAACACAACTACTCCGCACAGCAAATCAGAGGGGGGAAAAAATTCATTGATTGAGGCACACAAATGAATTAGCGAAATAAAATGGACCTAAAATGTTGGGGTGGAGTGATGATTGTATCATCTTTGAGTTGATAGAGTTGAGTCTAAAGGTGACAACAGAATGATAGGGAACTATACAGCTGAATTGTGAAGGCCCATGTCATGCTGTCTATGGCCTTATTGGATGAGCCACTCTCAAGGTACTCAGTCTCCATTCAGAGCATGAATAAATGGCTCCTGATTAGATTTTGGGGGGTTACTATGCTGTTTTTGTTTGTTGTGACATCTTCCCTCGCTTTGTGAGGTCTTTGTGCTCCTGTCTGACAAAGGCACCACCTCGTCCGATGGAGGAAGAGAGAAATGGGGAGACAGGAACAGGGGGAGGGGGATCATTGAGAGGGGCCGTCGAGGCTGTTTCTTGTAGTTCCTTGTTGTGTTGCGTTCCACTGTGCCGTTGTGTGCAGGCGCAAATGTAAGATGTAAGTCATCCTGTGTTTGCAACCACGTGACTGCAACACATTTGCAGTCATGGAGCACGATTTGTTAAATATGTATCAGCAGAGTGTGTGTGCATCTGGTATAAAATGAAACCTGATTAATTTTTTTCTCTGCATGTCTATTTGTGGATGTTTCTGTTACTATTACTCCCTATTTTGTTCCTGCCACTCCGGGTCTATTCACCAGAGGCATTGAGAAATTAAAGAAGAACATGACGGAAAAGAAAGACATCTGCAAGTGTATTCATTATACTAGAAAATGCAAGTCAAAATGACATTCTGTCTTGCGTGTGATAGCCACTTCAGACAGCGAAAGTCCAAACTGGAAATTAAATTGAATGAAAGCGTCTCACCGCATACCATACTCTTCCTCTGCATGAGTCACATGTAAAACTATGTAGCTGTTCGATACATGTCATCCAGCAAAATCTTCAGTAAATGTATAGCGAGAAATATTTACCAGAAGCGGTTTGAGAAAATATATCCCACTGCATTCCAGCCAAGCCGAGGCCAAGCCTCCCAGCCATCACAAGTTAACTGCCTATGTGATAAGGGGCTGAAAGAATCCGATAAGCTCTACATCTAAACAGGGCCAAAGCATCTGCCTTAATAATAAATGTGCCATGCTAAAAGGTTACTTGAACTGCGGAATTTAAATTTAATTGAGGCTGTGTCTTGAATAATTAATCTTTTTCCCAGGGAACATAAGGTGCACTGGACAAGCCAATGCTGGGAGGCCAGAGAGACACAGAGAGAGAGAGAAGGAGAGGGAGAGAAACAGAGGCAAAGATGGAGGAAACACAGCGAGGAGTGCTGCGCCAGCCCGGCCACCATCCCATGAACCCTGCCAGAGCGCGACCCACCACACAGCACAGTAAGGGCGTGATGTCATTCGCCACACCATCACCCTGGTAACCAGCCGTGTGCGTGTTTGTGTGCAGAAGGGAATAAAGAAATCAACCTTTCAACAGCTGAACACAAACAGGAGAGAGTGAAAGAGGGCAAAGCCAGAAAAAAGAGGAATCAAAGCATTAGCAGGAAAAAAAAAACTTCATGAGATTTCTGTTGTTATTATTGTTGTTGTTGTGGTACAAAGGCGATATAAAGAGGAGCGTTTAACGTCTGTCTTTAATGTTTGTATCAGTTTACCCCCCTCTCATTCTCCTCCTCCTCTCCTTCCTCTGTAGGTATTTCAGTTGGAGGCGTCTCCTTAGATCTGTGCCTTTTAATGCTGACTGCCGCAAATCTTTTGAGGCCGACTACAAAAGCAAGCTGGCAGTAAACTTTTCCCCCTGAAGGGAAAAAAAGAGAGGAGCGCTGTTTGGGATAGCTCCACTCTGGGGAATCTGCTCCCCGACACGGGCTGATCTGAAGACGCCACTGCCCCTCCTCTGGCCCGACTGGCCCCCAAACACACACCTGCAACAGCAGAAGATCTTGTGTACGTTCGGCGTGGCTACTGACTTCGTTTGGTCCATGTAGATGAATAAGTAAGGGTGCTTTTATGTGTTGTTGTTGCGTTTTTATGATGTGCCTTGCTGCACACAGCACAGCACATTGCGTATGTAAACACAATATTGTGCATAATCGTAGTCGTTTTATTGCAACAGTGCTGTCAGGCTGCCCCAGCAGCAGCAGCAGCCGGCCTGGGTCTCTAGCCCCCCTCCTTTCTTTCCCTTCCTCCCATCAGCCTTCTCTGGGTGTAAGGCACCTCCCCTCCATTGTTGATCTGACTCTGGGCTCTACATTGCTGAGGTAGCGGATTGTGGCGGAGAGATGCCTCTGTCAGGAACGTGCTTATCCTCTCACTCTAGCCACCCTCTTATACATAAAATATCAAACATCTGAGGGACAATATGCTGACCTGCTTTGACCTCCACACATGCGAACACACACAAAAGGGACGCACTCACCCATGCGCACGCAGACACACACAAACACACTCTGGAAAACAGAGAGACACACACACACGTGCGTGCACAGATGAATGCTGGCATACAGTGACACACACACACACACAAACACACACAAATGCACAGAGAGCTCGACTTGGCTCACCTCCCCCACTCGTACGTGCCTTGACTTTTTTCCATCACCACCGCATCCCTCAGATGATGTATTTGCGACATCTGGCGGCGCTCTCTATATTCATGGGTACATAGATACAACGCATGTAGGAGGGAGAGAGAGAGAGAGGGCGCAAGCTGGGGAGAGAGGAAGGAAAAAGAGGCACGGTTGGCTGAGATGGCAGAACGGCGGAGGGAAAGCAAGACAAAATAAAAAGGACCCCTAATCAGGGGTACATAGACGGACGGATTTATTGGCAAATATACTATGACTTGTGCGCCATAAAGCCGTAAGCACCTCGAATTCCACAGCAAAAGGCTTGGGTACCCCCTAGTGGGCGCCCAGCGGCAATCTGGCCCATTTGGCGGTGTGGGGGTGTGGCGGTGCTGCAGTGGGCTGCCATGAATCCATAGGGGTCAGAGGTCAGCCTTCTTGAGTTGCAGTGACATCATGACAATGGGACACTTCTAGAGCCTCAGAAACACAAGCTGATCCATTCTGCTGAGGCTAAGGCACCAGGCCCCTCTTTTCCCACACATTCACACCCTCTGCCAGACAGCGAGAGAGGGAGCGAGAGAGAGCAGAGGGGTGAATGTGTAGGCCTCACCCCCAGAACCCCCGCCCTCCTCCCACCCCCATCTCTCTTTCTTTCTGTCCCTCTCCTTCTTTCAGGGGCTAGATTAAAAGAGATGGCTTAATTCTGTCTAATTATCTACCCTTACCCTCTCCCTGCTTCCTCCCCCCTCTTTTTTCCTCGCTCTCCCTATATCTCAGTGTGTGGATACTAATTAGCTGACGTGAATTGTATCTACTATACAAACAGACTGCGCAATTATGTGAAAAAATTATAGTCCTGCCTTTTAAAACATTACACATTTGCACTGCCAGCATGAACTTCAAATGTTTCTTTCCCCCACTGAGGTAATACAGGAATAATCCAGCAGTGTAACTGTCTTTGCTGTGGACCCATCAACACTATGATACCATGACTGATGATATTCATCACACATTATCAAATTGCTCAGATAATTGCAAGACATAAGGGGGAAGCCTGGTGTAAATGCCCTAAACACTGAACGGTGCTGTCGACTAAACCTACAGCATTACTGCAATCTCAACATTAGAAAAACATTTGATACATCGCTCTAACTGTATTAACGCAACAATAAACAATCAATTTTCACTCTCATGTTCATTTGCTTTATGCAATAATGCTGCAATCTCCGTGTGCGCGTGTGTTTGTATGTAAGCGTGCGCGACTGCATGCACGTTACATAAGCAGAAATCACATTAATGAGATCATACACTGGTGTTGAAAGTGCTAATTAGATGCCGGGCTGAGGGTGAGGAAAATAGGCGAGGATCCTAGTGACTTCAACCATTGTTTCCTAATCCCCACCACACATTCATAATTCATTCCATCATGGACGGCGATGATACAGCGGCGCTCGTTTTGTTTCTTTTTCTTTCTCTCTGGTTGGGGAAATGATGGTTTTCTTTTTTTTCCTCCTCTCTTTCCTTCTCGCTGTGAGGTTTCACTGCGATCATAATAAAATGTGCGCGCGAGGGATGTTCGCCTCGGGACCCAGCTGTCGGGCCACTTTGACAGCTTCATTTGTGGTGTCGCTCTTTGATCCTTCCTGTCACTGATATCCAACGCCACTGAACATACATTTGCCCCCCAACCCAAATAAATAAATAAGTACTGAACTGTGCAGCAACAGAGCCAACTGAGGTTTTCAAGCTAGTTGGCTGTTTGCTACATCTGCTGTGAACTAGCTCGCCTCCACTCCCATTTGCTCTCCCTCCACTGCAGCGATGCATCGACACCCCCAGGGCTGATCCCTTTGTAAATGCTCTCTGACACGCACCCACATAGACACGCACACAAACACGCCATCGCACACACACACACACACAACCCTGTACAGATATAACAGCAGAATCACTCCCAACACTAACTCCCTTTGCATAAAGTGTATATTCCCAAAGTGCACCATTATGGTGCACAAGAGAGTAAGAAAGAGAGGTGTTGTTAAGATATGAAGAGTGAGGTGCAGCACTAAACAAGAGCCAGACAAATACAGATACACCTGGTACAATACATGGGTTAGGTTGCAATACAGGGGAAAACAGATAGCAGGAGGGAGAGCCGGAGGGGGACTGATTATGATCGGTGCTGTCAAGTCTGAGATGCTGAGATGACAGAGATATCAGCCATATCTACTCTCAGTGATACAGATACAGACAGACAGATATCAGCCCACACTGGCCTCCCACTGCATGGACGCAACCACGTCAAGAGAAAGTGATGAGCCAACAGTATCCAGTTCTGTTACTGTATGTCAAATGACGCTGGTGTACTTGGATAAGAGAAAAAAAAAGGGTCTTCAAGAAATAACTTATATTTATTTCACCGTGTCAACTTCCTCCTTGTGTTAATGAGGGCTTTCCTATCACAAACTAAAATTTGAAAATGTTAATGGATAAGACACACAAACATACACAAACGCAACTCGCCATCAAACAACTAAACATGAACACAAATGTTCAAATACAAAATGTCTTGTGTCTAATTACAGCACAACCCCGGGCAATACCATTTTGTAAGTGACCTGGCCCCTACCGCTCGGAAATTACAGGTGGTACTTGTGGTTGACACCCACAACAAAGGGAATACACCAGTAACATAAAAAGATAATCCCATCCTCTTGAAATTACATTTAAATACTACTAAGCTGTAACTGCGAATACATTTTGAATGTCCCTTGGACTGTGTTTTTTAACCACATCATGAGAAAATGTTGGGAATGAACTTATTTGCCAAGTTGCAAAATGTTGAATGCATATCTGAAAAATGTTCACTGACAATTATGTTTCATTTGTTTTCTCATAGCACCTAAAGCATGCACTTTTTGATGGTTATGTTTAGGCACTGACAGCACTTAAGGTTAGGGAGAAATCACAGGCTTGATTTAATATTAAAAAAGTAGACAGTGACAGTTTACTTCATTAATATGTAGCAGTAACCACCATCTTTCCCCAACCTTAACCAAAGTGCTTTTGCTGCCTAAACCTAACTGCACGTGAGGACTCAGGAGAACTCCTGTCTCCTGTGCCCACCCTCCACCAGCAACCTCCACCAGCAACCTCCACCCTACAAGACATGTGAGGTACAAAAGCGTATCGCTGCCTTCACAAAAAAAAAAGGTCCCCATCTATGTAACTCAGGCAGCAATTATGTTTCACTCTAAATGTAATTGGCAAAACAAATTAATAGTATATAAACATGATTTCTGGGCGACAGGATTGAACGAGAATACAACATGAGATGTGAAAGAGCAGACTGTGCTGTAAGACTCTGGTGACTGACTATCCCTTTGCCTCAGTTTCTTTGCTGACGTGAAAGACATGAGTCCAATTTATCCTGCTGCAACCGTCTGAACTCTGCTTCTCTGCCCCAGCAGTCTATTTTCACCCCCTGAAAATGCCTCATTCCCAATCTATTTATTTTGCAATTGAGCACTAGGGCGTGGGTGCCTGCAAAATAATGCTGTTTTGTTTTTCATTGTTGTTGTTCATTGTTGTGTTTCAGATATCTTCACTATTATTACAAACATTCGGATTTGTATTCCCTAAAATCCACCACAGCGATAACCATACCGCACTGAGGGAAGAATTTCAGCCAAACTATGCATCATAAATTCATCAAATAATATAAAAGGAATATTTTTATCCATGGTTGCAATTTTCTTTGGCAAGTATTCTAACATGTTGGTCCCAGTAATGCTCGGATTATACCACATATGCTCAGATAGATATGGACATAGTGTGCATATAGGAGAACCTCCTTGATAGGTTTTTACTGTTGGCAGGCTCTGAGATCATCACAGGCATTTTGACCTCTCCACCAGGGACGTGCATCAAAACTACAGACCCTACAGATACTCTCGGCGGAGGTTGGTAGGCCTTCCAAGACAGAACAAGAGAAAAAAACGAGGAAGAAAAGTGATGCTAGTTCAGCCCAACTTTCACTCACAGTTATTCTTTTCTTAAGGATCTAAGAAAGAATGTGTGTGTGTGCACGCACGTGTCTGTGTGTGTCATGACAAGACGGGGAAGATAAATAGAAAAGACGAGAACAGGAAGGGACTCACCTTGATAGAAAGTGAGGATGAGAGGGGCCACCTTTAAACTTCCACTACACAGAGGTGCGTAAGTACTGGATAGAGAGCTGGTGGAAGGCTATATGGAGAGCGTCGGGAGAGGCTCATCTTGAGCGGAAGAGCTGGAAGAAGGGTAAAACCTCCAACATCCAGACTCCTTTATGAGACTGTGTAATAAGCAGGGAATGGATAGATACCAGTAAGGTGCATATGAAGGATAGTGGAAACAGAATGGCCGCAGAGTGAGGCTAACCTTGAGAACAGTGAGGGGCAGAGGGAAGGTCTACCACACAGTGATAAGAAGGGCTCTTTTAACGGGCTGGAGGAGGAACACTCAGACAGGAGGGCTAGGCAGGCTGACTGATTGCAAGGTACAGCCCAAGGGTCACACTCTTACTCAGTGAGGGCAGACACGCATGCATATACACACACACACATACCAGGTTCACAAGACCCACCCATTCACACAAAAACACCAGCTTGTCCATTCACACACACACACACACACACACACACACACATATATGCACTATACCCCTCTGACCAGCTCCTCATCATTACAAGTCAAACTCAAGTTGAAGAGAAGACAGATTACAAAACAGATGGAGTGATAGGAGGCCAGATAGGAAGAGACAGGACAGGGAGGCTCGACAGTAATCTAAATGTCCTTTCCTATGATTGTCATTGGCATTCTTATAGACTGGCATGTAAGCAGTACAATATGTCAAATAACAGCACTCACCACTGAGTCTGCCGTAAAGGGTAGACCTGCTTCCATAATGTCATAAGTTAAAAAAACCCCCAAACATCTAAAACAGATGCTTCCAGCAAGCCTCAGTCCCGCATCCAAAGAATCCATCAAGATCACTAAATGTCTCCTGTGGCAAATTCAATCAAACAGACTGTTCTTAACAGTCATGACAAAGCAAAGAAACAGAGGAAAACAAAGAAAATGAAGGAGAGAAAGAATTGATTCCTGCAAAGGCAATTCACCTCAAAATTTCCAATGCTTTGCCTTTATGTTTCAATTTTTTCTTTCCCTCCTTCCCTGTTTCTTTGTCTTCTGTAAAAAAACCCAACTTGGGCTAACATTGCAAGCTGTCACATCAAGGCCATCCCCTGCATCTTACAAAGGGGAGAATTCTGCAGTTGGATGGAGCAGCAAAGCTCTTAGACACCCAACCATCGTTTACACACATGAGGTGTAAAGACTTGGAAGAAGAGGCTTTTTCTATTTGAACCAGAGTTTGTGCCCTGAGGACAAACCCATTATAGCACAGCGAAGGAAGTTCTCCATGCAATAACTGAACAAATAGATATGGATGAAATGCTCGGGGTAGTCGGAGATCTAAATTCCAACCTTTTAAGCTATTTAAAAACAATGTAAGAATTTTAAGCATTGAGGGAGGTTTTTTCTCCCGAATGTCCCATGAATCCCGAGTGTCACATGATTGTTACCCGTCAGATACAGCACAGTACGTAAGAACGGCTTGCTTATCAACCAACCCTGAACATAGCTACAATGTAGCTGCAACATGATCACAACCCAGTGCTTTAACAGAGTCTTTCATCATGTCTGAGTGGACACACACACACACACTTTCAAACTCAGCAAATGCTTTCAACCATTAACATCATAGAAGCAAGATAAGTGTGCCCCCTCTTTTGCAACAACCACTGGGGAGGTGAGAGGCCTTGTAGTCAACATGCTGAAAGACTACTCAATGATCAAAGACTCAGAAAAACATGACCTATGATGGTTTTTCTGAGAAGATAGGAGAGAGCAGGTAAAAGGAGAAAGAGTTGAAAGAAACAGAGCAAAAATCTATAAAGCTGGGGGAAACAAAGTGTGGAATGCAAGCACACACTTACCATTTGCCACAGAGAGACAGCCTACCTGGTCACCACATTAACAGTATATGATGCTCTTGCTTGCTTAGATTATAATAAGGGTTGGGCATCAAGAATTTGCTCTGAATTGGACTGGGTTTGAAATTCATAATTACTGGGGATCTGTTAAGAATGTGCTTTGTGATTCCTGAAAAGGAAGTTGGGCCTACCGTGCTTCCATCTACATGACAGGTTCCACACGCATCAATGCACGTGTTTAATCTGCCTAGTGCAGCTACTGTTGCACTGACAAGTGTTGCTAAGCTCTTGGGAAAACAGTAGTGATACAGCAAAACGAAAATGATATGATGCAGTAGAGGAAGCCAGGTTGACATGCCAAAGCAGTTACTGCAGCATGGTGTAAGAATGCAATGGTTTTTTATTACCCTTGTCACAGGCCTAATGCCCTATTAGCTAATGCTGGTTCATCCAACTGTAAAACAGCCTTCACTTATCTTGAGCATGACAAGACAGAGAGGATTACATTCTTATTTGCAGTATGTCAAATGTCTGTTAATGGCTGTCTAAATCTGCAAGTTTTTAAGTTGTTCATTTCAGGATTTTCTTTTTGTCAACTCAAATAACACTGTATGCCAAAATTAAATTGAGGAATCAGTTCTAATTGATAGGAATCAATGAGCACAATATGAATCAGAGTCATTAAAATTTAAACAATACCCAACCCTAACTGTTATCTTGAATATTTATGAGGTCTAAGCAGTTAAGGCATGTGAAGTGAAGGAAGGAAAATGGGCTGTATGTAAGGATAAAAGAGGATACTGATGAGAGCCAATAGCTGGGAGAGGAGAGGCTGAAAACTAGGGGTTTATTCTAGCTGGAGTGTCTGCTCTGGCGGTCTATAGATTTGTCAAGACAAGTGTCAAGACAAGTGCGTCTCTGTGCTTACCTGTAATGGCACAGGGGCAGGAGGGCGGGACAGGCTATTTCAATTCAGTGAAAGTGTGTGTGTGTGTGTGTGTGATTGCATGTGTGTATTCATCTGTGAGACAAGAGAAAGAAAGAGAGAGAGCGTGATGAAGAAAGGTAAAGAAAAAGTGGAAACAAGTGTAGAGAGAGCTCCTGGACAAAAGGTGGAGGTGCAGAGAACAAAGATCACCACATTAGAATATGAATCCAGGGCCTCGGGCACTCTTGGCACTTAAAGAGCCCCTAAAGTCAAGTGTCAACTATTATGTGTCATCAGCGATGACACAGGGTCACAGAGCAGGACGGATGAGGTCAGCAACGGTGCTCACCCTCTCTCTCAACATGCACCATTAAACAGTCCCACAGTGTGCAAAAAGGACTAGCTGTCATTTGGGTGGAAAATAGGCTTTGCACTGACAAGAACATCTATCCAGCTTTTTACACAGAAAATTCTTGCACAGAATGAAACGCTGCCTATGATATTCAATCAGGTGAACAGAGTCAATATACACATATACATTCAGCTAACGATATATTTTACAAAATATGTGACATGTGCATTAAAAGCGGTAACATTCACAGATGTACCTCATTTCCTCTGATTAACTATCAAACAGGTACAAATAAAACACACCAGGCAACGTGCTCAATGTATAAAATGCTTCAGTTGTTTGCTGCTAAACCAGCTCTGTAATTACCTGAAGGATGTTTTAATTGTCGCATGTTCTACTCTTAATATTAGTCAACGCTTTAGCAGCTCTCCAAGTGAGATTGATTGGATAAATCAGTCGGAATTATGGGAAAACAGGAGGTCTGCCAATCAGCGATGTGTGAGTGAGTTTGTGTGTTCTCAGCAAGTGTGTGGCTGGGGACGTGCCAGTGCATGATGTACATGTTTGTTGGGATGTGTGCGTATCCATGTGTGTGTGTGTGAAAGTATATAGGACTGACAGCTGGGCTTGTTCAAAAGGCTTACTGAGCATTCTGCCTGTTTGGGAAACAACAAGCGCACAGTCTATCTGAACAGGAATCTAAAACCTGTGTCAACAGCATAGTACAACTGGTATAAACAGCCACCGAGTCAACATGCTATCATTCATATACCAATGGTGATGCAGCTTTGATATATTTTAGTGTAATATGCTGCAGTGTAAGAGAGAAAAAAAAGATGATAAAAAGACATCTGTAATAGCCATAGGTCAAGAAGAGAGAGTTAATAAAAACTAATGCTCCAGCTGAGCAGCAGAGTTGGGAAGGAAACATGAGATAAATAGTGTTTGTGTGTGTATGCATGGACATATTTTCATGTGTTTGTTTGTGCTGTGCATTGTGCTGGTATGAGTGTGTGCAGGTACTGTGTTTGCCCTTGCCTTTTTTTTAATCTTTTTTTGCACGTGTGTGCATCAGATGCCACTGTGCGTACACGAGTATTACGCCACACTGTGTATGTGCGTGTGTAGACATGTGTGTCAGTCCATCAGCATGTCGCGGGCACAGCACTTCACTAAGTCCCAGATTAACAGTGACAGCCAGAGATCCCTCTAATTATCTCTTCCTGGACCACATGCAAATGGCAGAGCTGCGCGGAGAGCAGCGATTGGCTGGGGCAGCCTGGGCGCTGCCGCCGGGCTAATGAGCCTGGCGACAGGACACAACCTCGTGATGTACCACCAAAGCAAACCCTCACCGTAACACAGCTGCACAGACACACACACACACACACACACACACACACACACACACACACAGACACACACATTATGTTCTAGGCATTTAGCTTATGCCCTTTTTTAGAGTGACATACACTGAATGAGTACTCAGAAGGCTCAAAGACTTGCAAAAAATACATGAACATGATATTTGGCTGCTGCCAGAAATAAAATCAAGCTATTACACTTTTTTTGCTCTCTCTAACCCCTATGCTACAATGGTTGGCACACACACACACATTAACATTTACAATTGTCTATGTATGTGTTAACTACTCATTCAATCATTAGCAATATCAACACCACCATTATTACTGTGTGACTGATAGGAGTATATGCAGCACAGCTCTTCTTATTTTTACAGTGCAATCCTTTAATACACTCATCAAACAATCAGGCATATTCCGCAAGCTGAAAGCCTAACTCAGTGTCACCTCCAGAGGGTCTGAATAAAGATGGCACATGGAACAGGATAGTAAGAAAAAAGAAGAGGAATACACTGATGGACTGGAACAGACGGTCACAGTCTGGCTCTTGACAATGGACTGCTGCAGTCAGCTAAAAAAAAAAATCAACTCAGTAAATCAGCAGGAAACATGGCAACAGCGTCAAACAGTCCACCATGTCTTTAACTGAGTCCCAGTCCATCTAAACTGGTTGACAAAACTGGTTCCAGGGGCAAAATATGGAATAATTTAGCTGACAGAGCTGACAAAAACAAATACCCAGTGGACACAGTAGAATAAGTAGCAAAAAGTTTCTCCAAAGCCCTGAAATTCAGGTGTGGTAACAAAATACCTGAAGGTAATAAGTGCAATTATTATATTTTTGTGATTGCCATGGTATTGCGGTGATATTGAACTTTTAGATAATATTGACTCTTAATGACCCACAATACCACTAATGTGCAACGCGACTGTAGAGACACACATAATTTTAAGTGGGCCGTATAAGAGATGATAGACAAAGATCACAATTCACTTCACTCTAACATCAACATGAAACCTTCCTTCGCATGATCATACAATCACGCCACTTTTATGTACTGTCATAAATTTTTGCTTCTGATCTTCAGACTGAAAAGAGGTGTTAAATAGGCCATAAAGTTGCTGAATCACGGCTCATTTCATATTTATAAAAACCCAGCGTAAATAGCTGCTCATACAGTCTGTGTAGCAAAAAGCGATCTTGCAAGAGAGTAGTTCAGCTTTGTGAGGCTCCAACCGCACTGGTGTCATCCTCAAAATTCTGGAATTGTAACAGAAATCCCTTCCCTCCACCACAGTTACACAAACCTAACACAAAAGCATAGTTTTCTATAGCTGTGGAGCACTGTCTTTATATTTGTACCATCAAATACCCCAGTGTATTTGGGGAGCCTTGGGACTTGCCATTTTTAGTCAGAAACAGGTGGCTTTGTTTTGTCCCGGTTCCATCCAACATTTCTCTCCATCCTTGGAGGGCTTTGCAGTAGATTAAGTGGCATTTTCATTTAGCTTTGGTGTTACAGAGTCTCTCCAACTATTTATCCATCCAAGGTTGGAAGTTGGAACAATCACAGAGGTTGCTATTTGTTGTGTGAAATTATCCGAAATCACGACATTTGTGAAAAAGAGGGTCAGGTGAAACTGACAATTATGTCAGTGCATATTGATATTATTGTAACTATTGTTAGAAATTGTAACCAATTCAAACCCTTTGAGAGTGGAGATTGCAGCAGTGAAATGGTTAGAATACGATATGCGATATAATAACCAGAAAGAGATGGGAAAGCTAATTTTCACATGAGTGCATATCCATGAAGGAGACATGCACATTTTACTCCTGAATGAAGCCCTGAATCTTCTGTGCAGTGTAAATCACAGGTGAAAATCTTTCTGTGTCAGCATAAACACTTATGCATAAACTGCGCTGGACACAGTGAACAGTATGTATTGACCTGCCTATAATATCCATTATTCAAAACTAACTCATACGTATTCCTATGGACCAAAGCAAAATCATTGCCCCTCTATCAACTTTCATTCATACAAATGAACTAGGAATGATGCATTTAAGTTACAAGAGCATCTGGATAGATAAAGATATTGTTCAACTGTACTGCACCACAAAGTACAGTCTGCTGTAACCACAGAGAGGTGAGCATCGTGCAGCAATGACTAATGTCTCAAGTCTGACCATGACCACTCTAGGAGAAGATAGATTTGCCTCGACCCTCCAGATCGTTTTTAGAGGGACAAGACAAATATTTCAGATGTATCACACCGAGGCATCACGCTGGAGGTGAGAGGAGGTATGGGGAGACTGGGAGATAAATACAACAGAGGGGAAAGAGATAGAGAGAGGGGGAGAGGAAAAGTGCGGCCTGCCTGCCTGCCTGCCTGCCTGCCTGGCTGACAGTTGACTCTGTTGGATGTGACTTTCACAGTCTGCTGGCGGTTTGTGTGGAAGCCATCACATCTGTGACTGGCCGTTTGATTAATGAGCCTCTCAGCTTGTCTGTGCAGTTTGAGGAGGGGCCACGGCCTTATCCCAGGCATCACTGATTTATTCGCCTTTGGAGCAAACCTCCAAATATCACACACACTGAAATATGAGAGTGAACATTCACACACATGCAGGTAGACACATGTACGCCCTCCATGATATGCATACAGTATACAAGCTGCGCGCACAGGCAGACAGACTCATGCGCACAAGCTCGTCCCTCTCCTCCGCCACCTGCTTACGGCTAATGAAAACCTCAATGTGTCAGTGCTGTCCAGGGGTAGCGAAGACAAAACACACCATGTATAACCAAGCAGACAAAAGATGTATTCTGTCTCCACCAACACAAACTCCCATCCCTAGCTGTCAGTCAGTGGAGGGGACACACACAAGGGGAACGACGAGAGAAGAAAGAAGCCCTTCCTCAATGACACATCACACTCTCCTGATTTTCAAAAGTGACAAGTCTTTTGAATTTCTGGCCTCGCAAGACGGAGAGCCTGATGATGGCTTGAGAGCGTTTTTTCTTGCTTCTTTGGCAGCGGCAGCCATGAAATGTCACTCTGGCTAACCTTGAAGCTCTTTTCTCCTGTGTTGTTTAATGCTTCCAAAACTAGGGAAACCAACTGCTCAAAATGATACTGCTTTAAGTCAGATAAATGGTCCTAGAAATGCTCCCAGGTATGCATTATATTATATGCATTAGCGTGTGCATACCCTCACACACGCATGCAAGCGTTCTCGCTAACACAAACACACACACACACACACACACAGCCCCACCAACCGCAAGCACACATTCCCTTCTTCCCTGAAGCGTAAAGTAAGACCATTAATCCAGACACACTGAGATCCAGCTTCTCCCCAGGTTGATCAGCGTCCGTGGAGGAAGACGAACATTCTGACATATTTGTTTTTATTTTATTCCCTGAGAAAAAGGCACGCCATATGGCAGAGCCCAGGAACAGATGGCGATTGCCCACTTCCTGAAAGCACAAGCGTCTATCGCCGCAATTTAAAGAGCCGCTCAAGCAAGAGAGTGCCACAGACTGGCATTTTTCCATAAACTGCTATTGTTATGGACCTGAGGGGTAACAGCAACAATGAGACAATGCAGAGGAAATGCTTTAGTGTTCAGCAGTTACAGTGTAACTTACCATATTAAGCAACCAAATCTATGGGTCAATGCTGCTAGTACTCTCTTACTGTCGATGTGTGAAATAAAATTGTGTGTACTAGGGCTTACTCAGAATATTAGCTGTGAAAATAGCACAGGCGACAACACATCTAACTTCAAATTTACTGTTGGCCAATCACAAACTCTTCGTGTTGTCCCATGCTGGTTTCAGGAAATGGTGGGCAGTGTTGGAGATGTAAGCATGAATGTCCTTGGATGATATTAGGTCCTTATGATGGAGTGGAGGAGCCGCCCTGTGACACATGAAGCTTCATCTCTCATACTTGGCTACCCTTATCAACCAGGTCAGAGGACCTTCTCTGACATACAGACACAAGGAAACTGTCTCAAAAAGTCACCTTGGCAGATGGCAGTTAAAATGTGACATTAGTCTGTGGCAATACTCCATTACTTTTTTTCAGAGATTTGTTTTATTTTTCAAGGATGGAAAAAGAAACATGACACAAATGACTAGAGGTCATAAAGGTCGTCTAACAAAATCAGTTAAAATAAGAAAGACAAGGGCAAGGATTTCTGCCATTAATTCCAGCCTACACAGGGGTTGTGTTGCTTTTGACTGTTTCGTACAAAAGTATGCTGTGAGAGTTCACAGTGTTCACTGAAGAAAAACGGTATTTCAAAGAGGGACCAAGGACAAAGCAGATGTGTTATCCATTCATAGATCACTAGTTGAAGAGAAACTATTCAGTATCTGTTCAATCACTTAGTACTCTGACTCCATGCCTGTACAACAAAAGACGGCTCATAACTTGAAGTCAAAGAGTGAGGCAATGTGGGAACATTTCAATCCGTAGATCGCGACAATTAACACAAACCATTGGTACCCAGTTCAATCAAGGTGACACGTCAAGTACGTATTTAACCTGGGTATGCAATGTCCCTGATTTTGCCATTTGAGAAAAGGAACCTTGCTTTTTACTCTTAATAACTCTTAATTAATGTGCTCAATGAATATACATCAGTATGGTTGATATAAATCTGAAATGTACTGTAGTCCTCTTGAGGTCTGCTCATGAACCTTGATTATTGACTACTGTATGGAGTGGTATCTCTGCAGTATAACTCTTTTCATTCAACTGTACATTACTAACTATTAACTAGTAACTATCTATCACTGTGTATAGGCTAACTAACTTGAGGTTAGAAAAATGGTGTTAAGATCATTAAGAAAGTGTTAAGATGGGGATATGAAAACAAATGTGTAATCAGGAAGCCCAAAGCAAAAATGTTAATTAAAAGTATTTTAAGATAATTTGGACGGAATAATAGTTGCAAGTACAGATTCTGTATAGGACCTGCTAATGTGTGTAAGACTAGGCTGGGAGCCTCTGTCTGGATTTTAGCCATCAGAAAACAGTTAACCAGTTATCCTTTCAGTCAGTCCATCATCAATCCATTTTCAAGACCTGTCATTTATCAAAAAGGCCAACAAATGAACAGGTGAGTCAGCCTCCTAGCCATTCAGCCAGAATACTGTTCAGTCTGTCATTAATCCACCTAAACTATTCCACTGATCACTGCTTCCTACATCCATTGCAGCAACCAGTCAGTACCCAACCAAGCCAGCTCACCAGTTAGTCAGCAATTTAGCCAGCAAACAAGCAGGCTACAAAGTTAGCCCACCCACAAGTCATCCATCTATCCATTCAAACCTCCAGCCTGCCAGGATGCCAGGTCAGCCAGTCAACCCTGGGGGTCCTAGGGTGGTATTAATCAGTCTGGTTTCTGCTGAAAAGCTCAATCTGCAGATGATGGATGAGCCATCGTGCTGAGGGAACTGAAGTGACAGGTGACAGAGAAGGACACACACACCTGTATAAATCCACTCTCCCTCCTGTCTGGCCCTGACGCTACACCTTCAAGGTAGCAGGGTGAAAGTGTGTGTGTGCGGGGGGGTGTGTGTTTATGTGTGTGCAGGCGCAAGTGTCTCAGCATGTGTCCTGCTCTGCTAATGAAGTCATCTGAACAGTGATTTAACAGCCCTGGTGTAAAAGCCTATCGCCCTTAACTCATAGCCTTGCTCCATTAGAATGTGATATAAACCCTGGGCACAATAACTGTGCTGCCACTGTAACAATATATAGGAGGCCAATGGGCCACACTGCTAACTCGCACAGTCCAGGGAGTGGGAAAAAAATATTGGCTGTGTACAGGGAAGGGAAGTCATTCAAGGAGACTAAAACTTATAAGACAAAAAATACAGAACATCACAAGGTCACAATGATAGGTGTTTTGTACAGTGTGAGACAGTTTCCTTACTATTAATATAGTCAAGCGTGTAAGATCATATCCTGTGGTTTGTCCAGCGACTGGAGGTAGCAAAAGAGTAATTGTTGTGAAGCCTCAGTGAAAACAGCCGAGGGCACTTCAGTCTGCAGTTATGCAGAGAGCATTATCCTTATCTGCACTAACAAATGCATCAGTGTATCCGACATCAGTGCGCTTATCCCGTGAATGGTCTTCTATAGCTTGAAAGATATTTTTGAGACGGCGATGGATCTGAGGAAAACTTTGACAGCTTACATGTCGCCAGCCGTGAAACTGACTTCCTGCTCTGTGCGAGCGTCTCAGGCAGAACCAAAGCCATTCTCCAAATCCTCCATGAAATCTGCTCCTCTGGCCCAACAAAGAGAGGCTAATGAGGCAAATGGCAGAATCTCAGACACTTTGATACTGTGAGATTAGGGTGAATTACATAACCTTTACTCCCCCCCACTCCCATCCTTCCTGATACTTTTTGGTGCCTTGTCAGTATTGACTGCTCTCTCTTTCTCTCAATGTCATTCACAATCTCAAACAGCAAGTCCAATCTCTCTTTAGTCTCTCTCTCTCTCTCTCGCTTCCTAGCTGACTTCATATCTATTTCATTCTATTCTATTCATGAATGCCCCAACACTAATTTAGCTTAGTCAAGCAATGGAAGTATCTGTTTTAACATGCAAACAAAGCAGCATATAAAGGGAGGAAGAATGGAGTGTGTGTGTGTGTGTGTGTGTGTGTGTGTGTGTGTGTGTGTGTGGGTAGAGGGGTAGAGGCATGAAGGCGACAAAGCTCGTCACAGCACAGCACTGAGCTGCGTACTTCACCCTTATTAGACCTGTGTCCTTGGCAGATGCAGAGCTTGCCCTTTGTTAGAGAGGAGTGTGTGTGTGTGTGTTACAATGGCGGTGATTTAGAATGGATTGGGCGTAGGCGTGGAGACAAGGTGCAGTAGCCCCATGGCTCCCTGATAGCTGGCAGTGTGACAGCTGTGAATGGAGAACAGGGAACAGCCTGAAGTATTGCCATCTAATATGTGTCACATACCTACATAAATATTTATGCCCGTTGCAGAGCAGAACAGGAGAGGAGGGGGGAAGAGGAGGATGGGACAGGAGTGGTGGACTTGGGCGAAAAACTCCTCAATCAGGTGACACCAAGATGTGAGCTAGCCACACACTTTTTCCACCTCTAACTGCCTTTCTGTTTGGCCTCAACAGGCCTCAAAAGTACACGAAGAGCAAGTATACCACAATTACCGAAATCTGCATGCACACATGTTCGTATGCATTAACATGGGCAGGAGTGCATGATTAAACACACACACACACACAGCATATTATACTGTAGCACTCCAATATCCATTCCCAAAGAGTTCTTTCCACAGTTCAGCCTCCATTGTGGAAGCCACAGGAGGCCTTGGCCTTCAAACAAAGTGGATGTTTGAACCTCTGATGAAGAGCAGCTAGGCTATATGATCCCCGATGACTGAAGCTTATGCCAAAGTTAAGTCAAAAGGGAATTCCGGGGTGGAGGGAAACTTGCTTCAGAAGCCCCAAGTGAACGCCTCATTTTGTACAGGGAAAGACATTACTGTTGCAGCACATGCCTCGGTGGAGCGGGGCTTTTATTTCATGAAAAGACTGCTCAAAAACACCTGTGAGGATCATAATAAAAACATGAAAACACAAAAAGACACTCACACATTTGCATGTGTACACACATGTACACACCACTGTCAATGAACAGTCACTGTGTATACCAGCATGTAACAAGTGAAATTACTGTTTTACCTGTTGGCCAGCAGAGTTTTGAAGGTGACCTGACTCATGCCCTGATAGGCTGGCAGCAGCCTTGGCCAGTCCCATGCCCAGTCGACCACGGCACTCTGTTGATGTATGAGGATAGCGTATTGTTAGTTATTAATCAGGGTTAATACCATCAGTGCATTACCGCTCCAGCTGGGACCCACTAACAAAGGAGGAGGGGGGTCCCCAGCGCAGGCTACCGACACCAGGCGATCAATCATGTCCGCACAAGAAGGTTTTTATTCCAATAAGACAGCAATTAATTTATAAATCCATTTGGGGGGATGTAGCCATCATTTATAGAAAGATAAATCAATTTTGGGAGGGAGTCGTTACTCTTCTGACTGCACTGCTTTTTTTCTTACCATCTTCAATGGCATCCCGCCAACCCCCCCCTTCTCTCTCTCTCTCCATCTTTTGCTCTCTCTCTCTTTTTCTTAACCCCCCACACACACACGCACACACACACACACACACACACACACACACACACACACAAACACACTTGGTACTAGCGCCATATTGGGAAAGCAAATAAAAATCAGATTGCTTTGATTGCCAAAATGTCACTCTTAACTCCAGGCTGAGTTTTATTGATAAAAGGAGGAGAACTCCCTCCATCCATCCACTCCCCCCTCTGCTCCTTTCTCATAGGTGATTGATGGCTGTAACTTTTTTTTTCTGCTACTCTCTCCATTTTACTTGACAAACAACACAGGCACCTGAAGCGGAGAAGGCATTTTAATCATTCTCTTAATAGGGTGTTTCTATGCAAAGCTATGCAGCCTCCTGTGATAAGCCGAAAACAGCCCAAGTCGTAGGATTAAAACGTGTCTGTTGTTGAAAAACAATAGTGACAACACAGCTACATTACGTGGGGATCACAAATGTATAAATACATCTAATCCATTTTTAAAAAAGTAAAAACACACACACAAGCCTGTCTTGAGGAAATACTATCCTTTTGTTGATTGTTTTGTGTGATATCAGCAGGATTTCCCTTGATAGTTGGAGGGAAATGAGGGAGAAAGCTGACATCTCTCACATTGAACTAAGACTATCTGTAGCTAGACTCATCCCCTTTATGGAGAAAAACATCTAACAATTAACTGAACATCATGGCAACACTCCTGGGGATACGTTTGGGGTAAGAGGGTATACGGTTCAAAGCCCCAAAGAAGTGCACTTTAAGAGTGCACTCTCCTTTAACATTACTCTTTTTTTTTTTCTTTCTTTTTCTTTAGGAAAAGGAAAACTTCTCTCATCTCTCCACCTTATCGGTGTTCTTTTCAACCTTGCCAGCCTAACTCCTGCTTGGAAAAGGCAGCGACCTATGGAGAATAGGAAAGCCGAGCCCTGGAAAGACATGACAACTTCAGAGCTTGCCACAGTATCCAGCTCACTAGAGACTCAAACAGCTCCTAACCTTCAACATTAAGCTTCTGGCCTTGGGAGAAAGTTAAAACGATGCCAACCTGCACATCACCCACACAGTACACCCACGCAGTACTAAGTCTAAAGCTGTGAAGAAGCTCCAATATCAGACATTGCACAGAGCTCAAATAAATAAGAAATAAAAGAAACTGATGATGATAAATTAAAAATGCTTGACAAACCTGATCCAGCTTCTTCTCGCCAATGTGGTCAAATTGGTGGAGAGGGTTGAAGCTGGCAGTGTCCACATGACTCTCCGAGCCAAGGTCAAAGTTCACCAAGAGAGGGGGATTACTGGGTGAGTTTGTGCTTCCACTTAGTTGAAACATCAATAGTTCCTGTATCCAAGATGGAAGGGGAGAGAGAGGGTGGAAACACAAGAGAGACAGAAAGGAGACAGGTGTAAATAGACATATTATGACATATTACGACACTGACATACTGACAGAACATTTTCTGTATAGAAAAAGGCTGACAAAGTCCAACAGAGAGAGGTCAAAAAGTTATCTACAAGTAAACTAAACTTCCTCAAGCTGAAAGAGCAACAGAGCATTCATTTAGCTCGCTGACAATGGTAAAATCTTTTGCTATTGCAATATTAATTTTTCACACTGACGTCCAGTTTGACTGAGCCAACATAAGCACAAACTAATCACGTTCAGACAGGTTTTACACCGAACCTTTTTTTCAGAGGAGCATAGTGATGGGTAGAACGGTCCCCATCCGCCTATTCCCTAATTGATCAGCCTCACAAAGTCTAATTAATCAGAGCTGTTCGGGAACAGAGTAATGAAACACGCAGAATAAATATAGATAGTATGTGTAAATGCAGAGAAAGAGAAACAGAGTGGTTTTCAGGACACTAGTGCACTTCCTACTTTTGTGGTTGCTTACAATATGCATCTTGCAAGATGTACAGTGTAAAGTAATGAGTTGGTGTATGTCTCTGCAAGTGTGTGTGTATGTACATCCTCAGCATGTGAGCATCCTGGTGTGAATTCACTATATTCCCATCCGTCAGCTTGACATGGCCTCCAAACCTCCTATCCCTCCACCTCACCACCAGTCCAGTATGTCCCTGACCTGTGTGTTCTTGCCTCGACCTTGGCTGGGTAGAGCTACTCGATGTGCCAGGAGGGTAACTCAGAGCCTTCTTGGGAATCCTATTCACATTCTATTAAATTGCTAAGCAGAGTTATAGCTGTTTATGGAATCCATCGACAGCAGCATAATGTATACGGTGCTTATGTGTTGTGTTATTCCACGCTGTGTGCTAATAGACAGTCTATAGGAGGACCGTGTCAATAAGAATCACATGAGCACCAACCAAATGTAGCTTCTCCTAGCTCTTTAGACAACTCTATTACCACACCTATACCTACAATATATGTAATGCTGTGGATCATTGAAGGTCCTCCACTCTGTTAGTGTCACTGAACAAGCGTTTGTGGAATTTCCACGTATTCCTGATGTTAATAATATACAGGGTGGGTAAGATCTATACACTAATACACAGCTGGTTTTGGTCTTTTAATAGGATTTGTTGCCAGTAACAAAAATATAGAATATTATCAAGCCTCATCCTATAATTAACAATATCTCCCACTGAAAGAGCCAGTGTGGTAAGAATACAGTCCATAGGTACATGTGATACACTGTATAGAGAAGCGTTGGTGTTGTTGGCGTCTTTGTGATATACAGTAGTAGGAGGCTGTTTGTTGAATATTAATGTAGTGTACTATAGGTGAAGGATATTTCAATTTGATTTTCAATAGAGAAATGCCAACAAGCGTACCTAAAAAGGTAATTTGAGTTGTTGTACAAAACTCTTCTTATGTACTTTATTTATTTTCCACGAGTCACCTTAACTTTAAAGCACTTGTTTCACAAATTCTGAACTCAAGAGAAATATTACTTAACTCTCTCTATATCAATCAATCAATTTATACTTTCTAGAGAACTGCTATTTTTCATTTGGTTAAAGTTTTTGCTCTGAAATGAATTTAGCTAAAATAATTTCCTTGAGTTGAAAAAAAAAAAGAAATCACTGCTCTCTCACTCAGATCTCCTCGAAAGTGTTCTATACTGAATGTGGTAACTCCATGCGGCTCCCTCTTCTCTACATGTGGTGAGCGTAAAACACAGGAAATCACTGTGGGTTTGCACCCTCGAGGTCACCAGAACAACAGAAGATCAGAACAAGCAGACTGCACAGAAGCAGCAGCCCTCTTCCCTCGATCTCTCCCTCCTGAACAGCCTGCGGCCTCAGGCCAGCAGCCACCTAATTGCTGGGGAGAGGGAGGGCTTCCCTACCTCATTGCCTTGGATGATGTGATAGATCTGCCTCAGGTAGTCGCTGCCACCTGCTTTGTGGCAAACCTCCAGCAGCATCAGGCCTATTTTCTGCTCAGTCAGTTCAGCCGCAGCGACTGCGCTCTCACTCCCTTGCTCAAATACACTGAGAGAGAAACAGAGATGGGAAGAGGAAGAGATGGGAGAGAAAACACAAAGACAGGAAAAAAGGCAAATGATAAAGGAGAGGAAACAGGAAGAGCGCGGGCGACAACTTGTTTCTGTATACCACCTCCGGCTGAGGAAGCATTTTCTAGTTTTCTAGTTGTTTTTGGATACATTATTCGCTCCAGAGGGCAAATGAACTTAAACAACAGTCTTGGCAAGGAGAGAAATATCTCTTTGCTCCACTAAATTGTCTGAAACGCATGCAGTCCGGTCAAGGCTATGGTGAAAAAACTGAGAAATAGAAACAAATTATTACGAGTTAGATAACACAATAATTTTCACTGTTTTCATTACCATTCATGAGATACATAGGGGGATTTTGACCGAAGGATGCTGGTGCACTAAAAATGATTGGCGCGTGTTTTCTAAAGCATGTGTGTGTGTGTGTGTGCGTGTGTGTGTTGTGTGTGTGTAATTGTGTGTCAAGGTCCTCATGCATGTACAACCCTGGCAGACACCCGCATCATTTTCCTGCCCTTCCTGTATGGATGGGTATCACACTACCGTCCATCAAACCTTCTCCTTCACATACACTTCTTGTCATTGTTCTCTCTCGCTCTCTCTCTTCCCCTTTGTAATTATAAGGTGGCAGAAACGGTGTCGCCTGTCAAACAGCCATTGGCTGCTTGACATTGAGAGTGGCAAAGGAAGAGGAGTCCTCTCTCGTCCATGTACATCCCCTCATTCTTTTGCCTGGCGGCCCGGTGGTGGTGTTGTCGGCAATGGTGGCTGTGCACCCGTGTCAGCACCTGGGCTGTATCCTTTCCTGTCCATCACTGTGCAGGTGAAGCAGATGATTGGATTCAGTCAGCGGGGTGATTAATGAGGGCCCCTCCGGATTTAGGACAGCCTATCAATCATGTCATTAGGGCCAATGTGCCCTGAAAGAGGCAGACCTCCGCCAAGGAATAACTGCATTCATCTTCATCTGTGTATGCATCCCGTCAGCCCAGCCAGGGTCACTATGATGGAGAACAATAATCTTCTCCTCTACAAATTACTTTGCAAAGACAAGGTGGGTGGCGTGGGGAGGGGGGGTTACAGTTGGGAAAGAAAGGAGGGAAAGTGGGATGAGGGAATGGAGGTGGGAGGGCTCGCAAGGGGCAAGTGTTCTTTGTTGCGGGGTTTACTCTGTGTGTGTGTGTGTGTGTGCATGCGTGAGATGCCAGTGAGTGGAGTGCCAGTTGTTTTTGGAGTTATTACATCCACCGACATCTCTCTCTCTCTATCTCCCTCTCTCTCTCTCTCTCTCTCTGACACTGTATTCTGATTGTTTACAAGCCAGGCGTCACTTCCCTGTGAAGGTTAGTTTAATGAATAATAATGATCCCACTGAATGCCTCCGACAGGTGATACATAATCACTCTTCTTTCACTTTTTCACTCAACCGCCTCCCCACCCCTCCACCGCCCTGTCTCTTCGGCCCCCCCATCTCGTCTCTCTTTCTTCCTGTCACTGAGAGAGACAGCATTTCCTAGAACTGGCTATAATCTACTCAGTGTTTTTATTTATTTCATTTTTCATTTCTTTTTTCTTTTAATTGTACATTGTGTGTTATGGCACTGAAGCACCTTTTTATGAGGATGGATGCATCCAGAGTTTGTTATGATGAAGTGACCGACCAGAGGCGCAATTTCTGGGAACGACCAGCAAAATGCAGAGCCAAAGGTCACAGATCAGCCCAAAGTGAAAGCTGTTTTCCCATCACTCCAGCCTGCAGTCCACTCAGTCAGTTGGCATGTCCATCATTTACCACAACAAACACATCTGAGATTCATTGATCTTGAAGCTTTCAATGAAAAATGATCTCAATGATACGATACATCAGAATTTGAATGCTCAATTAAAAAAGCATATCTAAGCTTCATTCTTTTTCATTGTTTTATTCAGCATCTATATTGAATGTCAAGCAGCTGAATGCACCATCAGTCAGTTTTTATCAGTTTGAACCTCCTCCTTCATCTGACTATCAGCCCTCAACCTCCATCGTACTATTGATAAATCACTAAAATGATGTATTTGGAAATTAATTTAATAAAAAGCTGCTATTACGAATAAAATGATCTGAATAAAATGATACCTTGTTTTGTTGTTGAAAGTGCACATGAATAATCAACACCAACTGAGACTATGATGGATAATGCATAAATAGCACTTTCCTGAGTGCATGAAAACATCAATATAAACTACATCAACCCTAACCCTGCAGTTGGCCTTTCACCTGTCTGAGCAGAGCTTGCGTGCCTTCTGGATCTGCATGTTTGTCCACTTGGGTCGTTTTTCCTCCAGAGCCTGCACCACTTTCTGCACTGTGGGTTTTGGAACACCCTGTCAGACAAACAGCAGACCATTAAGGTAGATGAGTAAAAGTCAGATGGTTGATTTAATAGCATACATTACATCATCCATAAATGTGATGAAGTGATGGTATCAAAATGTATACTCTCAGCTTGCTTTTGACACCACAACAGCCCAGTATAATGCCCTAAAATGTAAAAACCCCCAACTTATTATTATTGATATTATTGTTATTATTATTTTTATTACATTAACCGTAGTCCTTACTTTCTGTTGAATGCCCATGGCAGCCTGGAGGCACTCAGCCAGCAGGGACAGGGCGTCCTTTGCCCCGCGGTCCAGGGTCAGACCACTGATCTGTTCTATTGTGTGTGGGTCCTCCAGGCCCTGGATCAAACAGCCTAGCAGGGCCCAGAGTAACAGGCCCACTAAGCGCAGCTGCCGGGCATGCTGGGAGAGGTGCTTCTCTGCCACTTGGAAGAGGAAGCGGATGGGGAGAGGGACAGATACTACTGCCAAGGGCAAGTTGGTGAAAATGAAGGACAAGGCTTGAATAGTTAAGGAAATGACACCTGGAAGGAAGGAAGGAAGGAAGGAAGGAAAGAAAGATTAGTCTTGGGAAAACAACTCTAACACAGCTTATAACTTATAGCTCTCTTATCTTGAAAATGGGACACCCAGTTTGTGCATACTGGTAGTGGCAGTCTCCTTTCCTCGTGCTTCCAGTGGTGTGTAGTTCCATTCCTTGGGTATTTTAGCCAGGACACTCTCTGGTACAGTCCGCTTCAACAAAGCTCCACTGGGCTCCTCTGTGGCTTGCCAACCCATCACCATGGAAACCAGATGTACCAGGAGGCTATTGGTAGATTTGGTGACTATCGCCCAAATGCAGCTGATCACCACAGGTACTGTCTGCGTTGTGTCTGACAAAAGTGGTAAATATATGCAAGAGGTAAAGAAGGAGGTAGCTGAAAGAATCAGATCAAATCGAAGACTTAAGACCTTAATAATTCTATGCATCACTGATATTTTAAGACCGAACACGAACAAGTGACCAAGTGTGGTGCCGTACGAAGGACAGAGCCAACAAAGCAAAAGAAACCCAGATAACAGGCAGCAAAATGCCAGTACTAAACTGACAAAACATCTGCTCTACAGCTGAACTAAATTCATTGTGTATGCCGTAGAGTGTTTGCCGTAATGATGTGCCGTCACATTTCTTGAAATGTTTGAGGCCACCAGCTAACAGAGTATCTAGTTAATTTAGAGAATGGATAGAAATCAACTGGTAAAGGAAATGATGTCGAGATTTAATAAGCTGACATATGTTGCTGTTATTATCCTAGGTCTTAACGCATAAAAGGTTTGGACTTGTCAAAGACCCACAGATACAGATATAGATACTATTGAATACTATAAAAATTAAGGGAAGATAAAATTTTATGATTGCTACCAAATCAGAGTGGGTTAAATTTCATAGTACGGGTATTGTGCTATTGGGCTTTTCAAACAAGCGATAGTCCAATGTGTCAGACATTACTCCACTTTTCAACAATGGGAGCGCTATGGTATTCTGTTGAAATATCTACACTAAAATCAAGTGATGTCAAGTTAAATTCAGATGTTCCCGATCAAACCCAGGTGGCCTGACAATGGAAATCTTACCACCTTTTCCAGGTGCAATGTCTTTCCTTGCACTGCCCTTTCATATGCCGCTCATATTGATAGCAGAGAAGCTACAGCATGAAGTTGTATGGCACCCATAAACTTCCTACAGCGTTGGCTGTAAAACCAAAGGCTACAACAGAGAGATATAGTACTGTGACGGCACTGGAAGTGCACTGAAATCTCCAGGGACACCTAACAAATGTGTGACCTCAGATCCATAGAAAAAGAGGAGAGCGGAACAGAAAATTATATAGCTTTTCGATGGAGAAGCACTCTGTGGCAGGTGAGACCTAGACCTATTTTTCAAAGTCACTTGGTTCTCAGACTTAATACCGCCCACTACCGTATTGACTGTTGTATTGATTTGAAACAACTTGCTACTGTGTGATGAAACAGCACTGTAAGTGGAGAAATAGTGAAAGTCTCAATGTAATCTATGAAAGTTAACTCAGTGAACAGTTTAAATAGAAATGAGGGCACTGGGGGTATCCTGTAACCAAAATTATAATATAAAGATTTGGCACAGTCCAATAATTAAACTAATTACCCTGTGAGGATAAATGATGATTGGATGACATTGAGAATTTCTCTGGCTCACTCTCTTTTTCTTTCCTTCCCTCTGTCGACCCCTCCCTTGCTCTGTCTCCATCCAAATACTCTTCTCCAATCACCCTAATTTATGCTACAATAATTACCACTCACCCAGGATATAAAAATCACCACCAAAAAGAGCTCCATACTCCCCAGCAGTTCTGATTAAGCTCTGAATCAAAGCTTATACCAGAGAGAGGCGGAAAGAAAGAAAGAGGTGGGGAGTAATTGCTGTCTCTGTAACAGCGTATTAAAATCATGCTTTAGCTCACGTGCAGGCAATGTCAACACTGGCCCTTAGAAATATTCTTTGTGGGCCGATATACTCATATATTTGGAAACATATCTAATTTTGAGAAAAGTTGGTCAAATCTCTAAATCAGTACCTTACATTCATTTCGTGTTATCCAAGTATGAAAGTCTGAATATCTTGGGAGGTGATAGAACGATCAGTTTTCCAATTTAACATGAAATGAGAACTAACCTGTTTTTTTATCATTACTTCATTTTGTAGTACGGAATAGATAAATAGAGCAGTATCCTGCATTATAAATCAAATAGCACTAAGCTATTGAGCAATTAAAATATGACATCATAGTTGCTCTTCTGCAGTAAAAACATATTTTTGTCCCAACAAATGAACATAATATTATTAACATTTAAGTGTATAATTTGCAGTAATGACCCCTGAACTACAACATTATACAGCAGCTGGTTATTACTTTACCTGCCAGTGTGTAGAGATGTTCCCATATGTGTGCCCTTTCCAGGTATGGTTGAAGGACCTGAGTCAAGGCCTTGGGAACATTATTCAGGCAACTGAAAAGGTTGAACAATGCAACTATGAAGTCATCTCCTGCCTTGCAGCTCTCTGTAGACATTTCTAAGCAGCTCTCCTGGCAAAAATCTGAAGAAAAAAAAAGATTTTGAGTCAGTCTGAGTCAGTGACACTTCTACGCACAATACAAATAAATGTGTTGGTATTCAAAATGTCAATGTATTTATGAAATCATGAAATTGGGAGAAGTTGACACAAACAACAGGGTACACAAAGATGAAAAGGCTTACTCATATGCACACATACATTCGGTTAGGGCTGTGTAGGTGAGTGTAAAATCGGACTGTTTCTTGAATAACGATTCAGAAAATATCAACCTTATGGGGGTAGTCGCGAAAGATATAAAACCCTATCCTATGAAACAGCATCTTGATTTTTTCGCGCAAAAACACATTGGAAAATGTCAAGGCTGCCCAACCTGACACATGTTAACAGAAAGGGTGAACAAAAGGCATTGTGGAATAGAAGGGGAAGAAAAACCCACATCTGTGTTAGATGGAGAAAAAAAAAAACAGACCAGAAAAAAAAAACAGAAAAAGAAACAGATTTCAAAGCCCCCACAGCACATGGAGACAGGAAGTGAAAAGGAAGAGGTTTTGACAGGGTGTCCTTGTGGGGGTTGCTGTCTGAGCACAGGGCTGAGGATGGAGGTGTGTGCGTGTGTAACCCATATGGATGTCTATATATGTGTTTAGTGTGCTTACAAGTGTGTGTGTGTGTGTGTGTGTTAAGCTGACAGGGGTTGCTGAGGAAAGGCCCATTGCTCCAGAGGTGGCAGACATCCAGCGGTCTGTCAGTCTGCTGTGTGGGAGATGACAGCTATTTGAATAGGAGAGTGTATGCAACGCAGCAGTCAATGAGGGGGCGCTGTGATGGAGGGCCGCACGGCTGCCTTGTGACTAATGCTGGACTATTTTAAAATGACAGGGCTAAATTAGCTGCTGCATTACAGAGCCAGTAACATCAGCCACCTTATTAACAGGTAGGAAGCATTGCCGCTTATCAAGGTCCAGATGAGAACTGATTTCCTTTATCGGCCTGTCTCTATCTCTAAGTCTCCCTCTACGTCTCTCACTCTCGCCTTTACTTTCACAATAACACATCTAACGCATACACTCAAAGTGGTCAAGCAACCTGACCTACAATCAGTCTATTAGGCGGCATTATGTGGGTTATGCCGGCATCTTGTTCTCTGCCCGTCTGGTAATTGGTCCTTAAGGAGAGAGTGTTCTGGATATCACTGGCTGCAACGGTCCAAGGGAACAGGGGTGACTAACATTAATTTCTACTTGGGGTGCTGGAGAGCATGGCAGGTTAACTAGGTGCCTTTTAATAATGATCCCATTATGGAGCAGCAGATGACTTCAGAAAAACAGATGACAGTGCGCTGGCACATCTCTGTGGAGTTTCCACTACAGCTGCAGCACTGTAATTCCAATGTGTTTGTGTTTCTATGCTGATTTCTTGGTTGCTTTTCCTATTTTTTCTTGCTCTCTTTCCCTCCCTCTCTCTATCTAAGCTAATTCAAACTTGATACATAGCCAATACATACACCTGTTTATCTTCCGGACAACCAGTCAACCAGTCCCAAGGGCCATCTCTGCAAACCTCTGTAATTGGAAGCAGACACGCTGATGATAATAAAATAGCTGTGTGTGTGTGTGTGTGCGTGCGTGCACCAGAAGTAGTGTATCTTCTGTTTTAGGGTGAGTTGTGCAAAAGTGAAAACTGTTATTGTAAACGTGGAGGGTTGATCCCACCGCAAATAAATACATTTTCAAATCGTCTGATGATGGGTAGGTCGTTCACCTTGCTATCTAGCTCTCTAGCAGGTTAATGTGGGATGGGAAGGCAGATGTACTTTAATGTAAAATGTGTCACTAAGCAACAACACTCAAAAGGTTGATGAAACAAAGTTAGCATATTAGAAGAAAATGCACTACACAATTTAAAAACTGAAGTGTCCTACTGTTCCAACAGCAGCTGACTTTAACACACTAAATTGAACTGAATTTGACTGAACAGAGTCGAATTGAAGTAGTTTGTGACTCTCTGCATTATTATCCATGAGTGAGAAACATCCCAGTATACTGTACACATGTATGGGGAAGTGCAGTAGCTTCTGGGAGTGGGGCATTCAGTCAAGCTGTTCCTTCTGTCTGTCTGCTTCCTGGTTAATTAGCCCGTCACCATGATAACATGCGAGAGTCAGCGCTTCCAGCGTTGATTTACGGCAGCGTGCAGGGAGAAGCATTGCGGAACCTCTGAGCCAGACTCAGACCAAGTGAGAGAACGAGACAGTGAGAGTTGTTATTAATGAGGTCGCTATAATGTGAATTAATGTGCGAGTGCACAACAGTCTTTAAAGGTTAGACTGTTGCCAGTGTGGAGGGGAGAAGAAGGAAGGGAAAATCTTTAAAGGTCAGCGTGTGTGCTCCGCCTGGGTCTGTTGAGTGTTTATTACTGCTCTCTATTGATTTAGTGATGATGGTGACCAAGGTGAAAATTATGATGATGGAAAAGATGCTGATGAAAACTTCATAAAATGGACAGAGCTCATCTAAGGTCTGTATAACTCACTTAGGAGCTTAGAGCACCATAATTAAGACAATGATAAACACCTTCCCACGCGTCCCCTGCGGGATCGACTCTGTGGATCCAGTATTATGAACAAGGAAATGTTAAAGAATGAATGAAAGTGGCTTCAATAATTTCCTTAAGGATTGACAGCTAGGCATGCACATGAACACACACTGATTACCACAGGGCCTTTGTACACTAAAATCGGACTTACGAGAGTTCTCCAGGAGTATTCTGGGTAGGTGACAATCTCTGTACAGCAGCATTCGTAGTAGCAACCTGGAATTGTATCCTGGGTCAGAGGTCAGCAGCCTAAGCTGACATGCAGAGGCCGCCTGGCCCATAAGGCCATCTCTGAGAGCAGATTGAAGGAAAACAAAGTTGACAGGTCTGCAGTGTCACGTCAGTGTACAGATAGCAGCCCATTTAGCAAGAGACAAGGAAGGAGGGAAAAGCTTCACAAGTGAAAGACAAAGGCTGAAATCAGAGTTGTCTTGGATGACAATCTGGGAGGAAATAATGTTTATGCTACAATGGTAACTTCCATCAGTGTCACTCACTCATGAGCGTAGTCTGCAAATGCCTTCACTCTCGTTTACTTATAGTGTGCACCAGGAAGGAATTAACTCTAATCTTGGCCAGCTAAAACCAAATTAACATTTGGCAGACAGCCAAATACATGAATATACAGCAGTACCCCCCTCCTACATCTTTTGTATAACCAAGAGGCTGCAGCCAGCTGTGGGTAATGAGCCGTATCCTTGGTGTTCATGTGTGCATGTAAGTGTGTGTGTGTGTGTGTGTGTGTGCGTGTGTGTGCACCATTCAGAGCCTATGCTTGTGGTTATGTATGTGTGCAAGTGTGAGAGCATGCTGACATGTGTGTGGCTGCATGTTACTTTATACATCTCAATAAAATCTAATGGAAGGAATGGACAGAGTTTGTCTGAAGAGTGAGGAGGCGGGAGGGAGTGCAGGGGGTGTCTGCCCAGAAATTAACCGTTCTATTTGAGCCAGAAAGCTAGAGCAGGGTGCACCCTGCTGCTTGACTGAGGAAAACTATGCCTCAATCTGACAGTGCAATTTATGATGTCACTAGGACCACAAATCCAGAAGAAATCCTCTTTTAACTGCTCTGATAAATCTACCCGGCTACAGCGCAGGGTCGGCTTACAGAACCAAGACACACAGATCCATACACACACATCCACACATATGTGGTAAAGGCAAGAAGAAAAATGCAGAGCATGAATGTGTGCAAGTAAAGAAACACACATAAGGCCAGAAAACACAACTTCAGATGTTTATAGCCTGTAATGCTGGATGATTTATTTATGTGCTTTGTGATTTTATTATTGTTCTATTTAATAACCATAACAATGGGTTTTATTTTAATGGTCTGGGGAGAGATCTGGCCACAGAGGCCAGGTCCTGGATGAGAACCTGTGGATCTGGCACAGGACCACTGGCAGGCCCCCTGGCGCCTTCGCATGCAGGCAGGAGGTGGGAGCAAAGAAATAAAGAGGTCATAAAAATAAACTAATTTCAGCCCTCCGATACTTAGGAGCGGGAGAGCGGGGGTTAGTTTGATTTGTGCTCCATCAGCACGCAATGACATCACATCTGGCTGGGGAGGAGGGTGGAGTCAAGGGTGAGGGAGGAGAGTGATTGACTGCACTGTGGAGGTCAACTGTAACGGGAGACACATGTACACACATGTATGCCTGCATGTATGCATTCACACACACACACACCACAGTGTACTCTGTTGACACCTCATGTGTAAAGCCCTCAGCAACCATCAACATAAACAAAATCAGTGTCAGCGGCAACATTTTTTTCATTTTTTTTTTCAGCTTGCATCTGTGTTTTATTACCACAGCAACTCTAGCTTGAAGCCCTGAGCAACGCGTAAGTCTGGTTATATATCCGCACATGAAGTATTCGGCTGTAACACACACATATGGTTCTCTATAGACTGGGTGGTAGAGGTGTGTGTGAGTGTGCGTGTATGTGAGTTTGCATGTGTACCTACTCTATGATGGGTGATGGATGGAATGATGAGGGTATTTTACCGTATGGCCTGCTCTGTGAAGAGGTCAGGGTCGATAGCATTTAGCCAGTGGACAACAGGGTTGTCAGGCTGATGTGCCGTGGGCGCAGGATCAATCATAAATATCCTGAAGGAGTTGTGATCACACATGACAATTTTGAACAATACATATTAATTTACAAAAGAAATATGTTGTAAATAAATTGTTTGTTTTGTACTTCCTCAGCTAGTGATATAAAACCAAATACAGAATACAATACAATACATACACACTGTGTGCATAGTGCACATTTTCTTTGACAATTGGCATGTCAATTGGCTCATGTCAAGTCAAGTGTGGGGCTAAATCCACAGTGAATTAAGACACGAGATTCCAGAGTCCGTGGTTATAGCCATGCAACTACCTCTGTGGTTAACTTGTTTCATATAAACATTGCTGTGCCATATTTGACTTTAAATTAAACCTTGATGACAAAAACAGAAACTGTGCATACCAACCTGTACAGCACAGATAGGGGTGCTGTGACAATGACGAGGACTGTCAGGAGTTGCTCACACAGGTTGTGGATCTGGTATGGCCAGTCTGATCCGCCCGCTATTATGGCAGTTGCTGACGAAGTACTGGAGCGCACCAAAGCCTCGGGACTTTCACACACACTCCACATAAGATGCTCCACATACAGCAACATGGCTGTAATGTCGCACCTTAGTCACAGGGTAAGGAAACGGAAAAGGCGAATGCATATATGAAAACAGAAAAGATGAGATGTGAGGGAAATATGTGAGAACGCATAAAGAGAGAGAAAGACCAAGGCACTATCATGTTAAGACCCTGGAAGCAAACATCTCTGTCTTCAAAGGCTAACATGCACCATTACATCATGACATAACAGCCTCATTGCGCAGCCAGTCAGATCACAGAACCTGCTGGTGGTTTTATTGTTGGAATATTAAGTGTACTGCAGGCTTTGGATTTCACTATAAAAGCCATTGCTTTCGCACTTAAACGCCCCTAAATCTGTTTCCCCAATTGGTTGGGGCAAGCTGCTCATCATCTCTTCTCTCCTCATCTCTGCTCTTCCCATGGCCAAAACCGTTACTAGTCTCACACACACGGATGGACTGATACAGGAGAGGTGGGGTAGCATAGGATATCCACGTGAGTGCTATACACATACTTGGGGAAGCTTTGAAAAGCCATCTGTTTAGGCTAGCCTTACACATTACAACTGTCCCTCCAGAATCCCACGCATCGCCAAGCAACATAAACCAGGCGTTTTGTTGACATCCCCTGGTGCTACATGTGTGTAATGCACTCTGTCTTTGTCGCTCTTTCATCTTCTTACTGTGTGTTGCAGTTTAGCCTGTTCATTGTCATCATTCGGCTATTAGGAGGAGAAAGACAAAAAACATGAGGATGGAGAAGATGACCCCTGAGCCTGTACAGAGCAGAGTGCCTATGACGTACTAACACTACGTTCAGACCTCCACCAACAGACCTATAGGAGCTGAGTGAAACTAGGCCAACAGTGCAGAGAGATGAAACCATTTAGGACTTTGTTTAGGCGTTCTGATGTAATTTAGGATAACATTATGTATAGCCAAGTCTATATTCATGATGCTATAGAAATATGTGAGAGACGTAATGAGAGAGTTATGCAGTTAAAACATAAAAGCGCAATCATTCACAGTGGCACACACACACAATCTTTGACAATTGTCAGGAAATCCACAAATTACTGGTAGAAAAAAAAATCAATTTTGATAGACAACAAATTTCATTCCTGGGGTTCATTCTTGACCTCGAAATTGAGAAAACAATCTCACTTCGAGGTCCATTTAGTAGCTGTTCTACAGCTTTTGATCATTTCACATGATCTTCATTAATAGTTGAAGTTTGCCTAGTTGCCATGCTGATTCCAAGGTCAAGAATAAACTTTGACCCTCTGAAAATTTGAAGAAATTCTGTAAATCCAATTGTTGGCATTAAGCAGCTCTTAGACATATAAAAGAGATAGTTATCTCAGTAGAAATAGTACAGAAAAATGTCACAATTGCAATATAACTGAGGTCCATGCTAGAGTACCTGATTTGCAGGTGCCTATTGTATGAAGGACGGGCCCTGGCATATCTTTGTACCAGCAGCTGTAAAGTCTCTGACAGCACCTGGCCGAGCACCTCCTTGGCGATCTCTGCCGGAAGGACCGCCCACAGGTCACTACGGAGCCCACACAGGAAGTAGAACCACATCTGCACCGAGAAGGAACAGCGCTCACCCTGTGGAAGAAAGCGGTCGATGGGGAGTGGGGGGGTGGGGTTTGCAGATGAAGATATATTGTGATATGGACATTGACAGTGGAGCACAAACAGAGAAGACCAAGAGGAGGTGGAGATAAAATATAGGAACAGAAGAGGAGAGTCAGAGAGGAAACCTGAAGGAGAAGAAAGAGCGAGACAGAGGCAGGTCTGTCAACACCAAGTTGTCTCAGTGGTCACGCCACCTGCACTCTGCACCTGGGTTTCTTCCCCCACTGGGACTTTAGACTGCTTTAAAGTTCTGAACTGGAGAAGACATCACAACCGGCACACACACACACTCATAGATACAGAGAGCGAAATAGAGAAGGGGAGAAATTGAGAACTCTGTATAAAGTGAGCAAAAACAAGTGAGAGTGAGAAGAAAGAAAGACAGACAGAGAAGGGGAGGACAGATGGAGAAAAAGAGATTATCATGGTATGTTGCAGCTTTGTCCAAGAGAATATAGAGGAATTCATTCATTAAACCTCCCTGTTCCACCTCTACTCGCCCAAACTCCTCAGGTTTAACCTCCAACAAAAAGCTGCTCCAGCGGATGATGTGTGTCTGTGGTGGAGATACTGACACATCCAAAACTCCCCAACTTCCTCCTGTCTTCAGCTCATCTTGCCCCACAGTCCCTTCTCATTTTCTTCCTACTTCACCATCTATCTCCTATTTCACTCCTCTCCTCCCTGGAGCCAGTCATTTAGGGATCGTTGGTTGATGGGGAGCGTGACCAAGCTCTATGTCCGGGATTACGCCACCATCCTCCGCCTGTGGACTCAGCAGAGCAAATGCAGGCACAGACGTTGGATCCAAACCAAGTGCAGCCACAACTACCTGTGTGGTTGGACTGTTTTATCCATTCATTCAAATCAAACTTTATTTAACGAGCCAGGTCAACTATGAACAAATTCCTATTACGAATGTCAGGCTGGCAACAGTGAGGGCTGAATCTGGGATGGGGAACAAAGGCTGGAATAAACTTGGAAATGCATAACAGCTTTTTTTTTCTCTCAAATGAAATTTAGCTCTGAAAGTAAGGCAAAATCCTGACAAGGCAAGTAGCAATGGTCATGCTCTAAACTTCCTTTGTTCGCCTTAACTGACCTCATGTGCTGTTGTTATAGCATATTAAATATGTCTCTGCCAACAACTATTCATGTGTCAATATCAATGTAAAATACCAATAACAAACAAAAAGACACAAGAACAACCCCAAGCTAGAGAAGGGTCTCTCTGGAGCTGCACTGAGCTGTGAAAGAGCCAAGACACAGGGTTGGGGATCCAGGAGATGTAAACCTGATGCATACAACTACACATCTACAACAGACATGAAAATATAGATAGATACATACATACACACCAAATGAAACACACATGTGGAGATCCTGCTGCACACCCACATGTGCATTCATCTGTATAGATGAACACAGGCACGCTTGAACAAAAGCACACACCTGCGCACAGCAGGTCTGTCTGACACCAGTGACCCAGGGAAGGAGGGAGGAACAAAGAGGGAAAAAAGGCAAAAGCAGAGTAAAGTAAGAAAGAGAGGGGAGGTTTAGATTGGTTTAAGGGCATAAAGGTAGGGAGTTTCAGGGGCCCTATGCTGTTTCCAGACAGTCCCAGTGTAGACTGCAGACTTCAGACAGCTGAATCCCTGGAGCCCCCGGGGCAGCATGGAAGCCACAGATGTTCTCAGGGAGCTCAGAGTAGAAGGCTCGGTTAGAAGAGGGAGGGTGGGAGGTAAAAGTGTATTGTGGGAATGAAAAGAAGAAGTGGGAAAGCTCTAGAGTATAATTCCTAGAGTTCGTCAAAATCTCAGAAAAGGCCTACTAAGGCACTTGGCATTAGGATTTCTACTTTTTACAATTAAATGAATGAAATCAAAACCAGACAATACTGGACATGTTTGATTTATTACTGTATTTATGATTTGGGGGTAAATAGGTAATACTCAAATAGGCTCCATTGATGTATCTTAAATACAATATTGAAATGAAGACAATAAAATATATTTAATAATATAAAAGAGTTTAGCATTTTGTTTATCTAATGTGCCTTGGGGTAAAAAGACAATTCAACCAGATAGATTTTAGGGTAATATGAGTACACTTTACCTCGTAGAAGGGTTTGGGGTCAGCCCAGTGATGACTCTCTGCGTCTTGAAGAATGCATGTGGAACAAACCTGGATGCAGTAGCTGGTCAGCTGGTCTCTCAGGGCCTCCACTGTACCTTGGTACCTCTCAATAGGCAGCAGGGTCAGGGGTCTAGGCATTGAGGAGGGAAACAAATCTTTAAAGGTAATGACAGAAAACACCTAATCTAAAATACATATGGTGTATTAAGAAAAAACAAACGGGAATGCTGGGGTCAAGCGTCTAATTGAGCACAATAATCCAGGGGCATAATTGACTACTGTATATTCAGGGAGCTATCAAACAAACCTGAGATGAAATGATTAGATGAAAGAACTGATGATTTATTCTAAAAGTTCAGAGTGACATTTTATATCCTTTAAATCTGCCTGCCTTGATACTTTCCAGAAAGAGGCAAGAGTTTAACAGGGGTGCGGGAGGCTTAAAACCAGGGGGGCTGGATGGTGTAGAGAGGGGACAGTGCTTTATGACCGGAGGGGGCACAGTGCTTTATGATCGGAGGGGTGCACAGGGCCAGAGGTGGGACAACAGGAGCACTGAGGGCACCAGGGATGCCTTTAGAGGGAATCTGTGGAGAGCAGAGGTTAAGGTGGTATTACGGGGCATACAATCTCGCCAGATGTAGACACAATATGGGTGTCATTACCGCCTGTCAATCATTTCAACTCTTTTGTTTTAGCTCTCTGGTCCCCTCTTGATCTCAAACGTACAATTTCCATGAATGTTAAACATCTTTCAACTTATTTCTTCTGTTTTCTGCCTACAGGGCTCACCCATTTTGGAAGCCGGAATCTCTTCCCTCATCTTTGCTTAATAAATATCTATGCTATGATTCAGACGGGAGTCAAAAATCATATGGCAATATACAGTACACACAGCACAGATGGAGTGAGCTATACTGACACAGTTTGTGGTACAATTGTTTGTAATGCAGTTCAGTTTATAATAGGGCTATTAGCTGTCATTAACAGTCGTTTTCATACGATTAAGTTAATGTTTATGTTAAAAACAAGGACCAATGGGTAATGTTGGACACAAGGCTGAGATGCGTGCGGGGTACAGGAATGTGGCAGCTGTGAGAGGGTTCGGGTTTTTTGAGCCAAACTCGACACGACATCTGTGATGGGTGCTGGCATTTTGACAGTCACAATTACATTCATAATCTGAATGTAGTAACAGAATTTGGTAGCTACTGAAGATTGTTGCCTGTCTTATCATGTTGAAATAGCCTGATGCCCTCTACGGTCACTTTCTGTGGGGTTCTACATCATTGTTGTTTTGTTCTTGTATTGCGTGTCCATGTTTCTCCAGCTCCATGTTTCTGTAAATTAGTGCAGCCAGGATTCAATCAAGTGGATGCTGGAATGGTTGGATAGATAGATAGATGGATGTACACACTAAGGTATAGTAAAACACACACATACCTAAATGCATAGTAGCCAATATACCATTCCAGTCCCATACCATAACATCCACTAATGCGCACGCACGCACACACACACACACTCACGCGCACACACCCTCGCCTTACACTTTAGATGCAGCAGTGTGTGAATGTTTCAGCTTGGCATGGTAGTGCGCCAATCGTTGGTGCACATGAATGCAAGTGGCCAGCAGAGCAGGCAGGTTCTTCAGTGGTGCAGAGGATGGTACCTCCAGGGCCCTTTTCTGCAAACGGCCCAGCATGGCAAACGCTGCCCTGCCACACGCCTCCACAAAGCTTGATCGCACCTCCAGGAGAGAGCTGTCCCTGCATGTTGCTGCCAAGGGTAGTAAAGCATCCAGCTCTGTCGTGATTGCTCCACAGAACTGAGGAGAGAGAGAAGGCAAAGACAAGATAAGATGATCTCAATAACAGAGGGAAAATATGTCAGTAAGAGGAAAAACAGAAAAAAACATCAGAAAGAGACCTCATTAGATATAAATAATAGAACGTTTGCAAGGAGCCATCAGAATGACAAGGATTCAAGACTGAGCATGTGAGTATTACACATGTATTTATCTCTAACATTGTGCAAGCTGAAAAGCAAACATCAGTGTAAATGTAGAATACAGATGTCTGAAGACATGCCCTACACATAAACTTTGCTGCTGAACATGCATAATTGGCATCAGGTCAAATAAAACCTTTCCTTCTGAGGATACACCAGCACTTGTCTAATTTTATAACAGCATGCATCATGTTAACCACATTCAAGCAGAAATGTTACACTACATACTGTAGGAAGAGGTGGGGAGTCGGACATGCTGAGAGGCAAGAAATATAAAAAGGTCAGGCAAAGGTGAGAGTGAGCGAGAGGGAGGGTGAGAGAGCTGTTTCAGCAATGTAAAAGACCCACAGCGTATTCTATAAACCGCCAAAGCATCAAGTGAGAGTTATCTCGTTTATCCACATTTGTCCTGGAGAAAGGCCTACAGGGACAAGCCTGCCTACACCTTTCCCTCTCCAGGGGCTGGGAGACTGACTGATCAAGGCGCTTTAAAATAGTGTGTGTGCTTGCTGAGGTACAGATAAGCAGTTTGCTGGTATTTAATTAAAGTTGAAATCTTTAATGTTTTAAATTATTATAATGATAACATTGTGTCAATCAGCATGGTTGAGAATATTGATACTTCATTCTTCTTCTAGTCTAACAATTTCACAAACTCGGCACTAGACTAGCTGTAGTTCAAACCTGTTGAAGGTGATGACAGGAAACATTAAAGGATGTGTGTGTGTGTGTGTGTTTGTATGCATATACGGAAGTGTAATAGTTTAACACCTGTACCTATTACTGGAGAGAACAAGATGCACACCTTGACTCCACTGCCTCTACTACCTCATGTGCTTCCTATTGACATCACATTGAGAACAGTGAAAGATGATCGGTCACAGCAAGGAGTCACACACAGCATGTGTTTGAGTTCACCGCCAAATTTATACAGCTATACATGTGAGTTATGAGTCAGGCAGATTCTTAAAAAGCCTTAAAACAAAGAATATGTCCCATATTCCGTAGATCTACCAAGTCAGCTCACACTGAGGGAAAAGAGAAGAAATCGCCATAACTCAGAAAGCTCTGCCAATTTAATGAATCAGTCAATCATAGCATGTTTTATTTGCTTCTAAAGTCACACACTCTATTACTTGAGGGGGCTGACATTCTGTCAGATCAGGGCTCTAGCATGTGTACGCAATTGACAATCACACAATCTCTTTACACACTTTTCTCCTTAAAAGCTTCAAGCAAGGTTAAAAGGCCTGGGAACAATGGCCGTTTGGACAATTAAGTCAATATCTGACTGCATGTAGTCATTAGGAGCTTAGCTTTGAGAAACAGAAGGCAGAAGCAGACATAACACTCAGCATTACCAGGGTGATGGAGAGGCCCTGGAGAATCATCTCATACACATACAGTATTGGCACGAACACAAACACACTCATACTGAGCAGACAGTCATCCTCACATGCACACTGGCACAAAAACAAACCACACGCATGAGTCCACACCGAAGTCAGACTGAAACCGTAACTAGCTGAGATCAAAGCCCGGAGTCCCACCAGGACTATTGAAGCAAGGTGAAAGAGATTGTATAAAGTTTTTAAGTGCTAGGGAGGCCTGTTAGTGTGTGCAGAATTTTGAGCAGACAGACAAGTGGAGAAGTGAACATGCAGGTGAGGACTTCAGTGAAGTCTGAACACAGAAAAGGCACTTCTGTTTCTATAATAGAGAGCTAGCATCTAGGTTAGAAGAGCCCACCCAAACATGGAAAGCTCAATCCCAGGTTCTAGTTCCAGCTGTTGAATGAAGGGCATTTGGCATTCAGCACACAACTGACTGCCCATAAAATAATAGTACACTATCTAAAGTACTCTGATGGATGAACAGTATCATCACAGCCTGCATATTTATGGTAATACAGACAGTGAAGTGGGTTCACGTGAAAAAAAGTGAGGATTGAGGTATGAACATATGAATATAAATGTGTGAAATATTGATCCATCATAATGCCTTTGAACCGGCCATATTTCATGCTTATATCTAGTATAGTAATTTGCTCTCTGCTCAAACACTAGGGCATGTGTCAAAGAAGGACGGGGGGGGGGGTATATATCTTGGATGTCTGTCTGGCTCGGCGTTATTGAATGCAAATGCATGCATGTATAACCTTTGGGTTGAAAGGCTCTCATCTTTGAAGCGTTGACCTACACATAAATATGTTGTACAGGTCCTGAGCACAGACAAATTTTGACTCTCGTTAGCAATGATACCCACACATACTGTCAGTGTAAAAAGGCTAGACGAGAGGGGGAGGAGAGAAGACGGGTGAGGCAGCAGTAATGATACGAGTCTGTACAGTGCAAAGGAGAGTGTAGCAGTGGAGTCAGAGGAAGATGGAGGAATATGAGCTGGAAAAAGTTTCAGGGAGTTTCAGGAGGAAAAGTTGTTCAGCAATAGTAAAACGGGTAAGAAAATGAAAAGAAGAGAAAGGGGGGGGGGGGAATTCCAGCATAGTGAGATTTTAAATAGAAGTATACAGCAGACCAGCCCCAAACATTGGAGAACCTTTGTAGAGTTTGACACTAAGCCTGGTCTCACATCAGACACTGGTCTTCCTCCTGAGAAATGTCAATCTCCGGTGTCTACTTCACCTCTCCCTGCCATTTCCCAGGCCCTCTCTTCTCATCCCTTTCCTCCCACTATCCCTTCTTTATCCCGTTCTCTGCCTTTGTGATACATGCCTCTATCATCTGTATACCCTATACTTTCCCCTATTCAACACCTTTCTCTACACACCATCTAGCCCTCGTAATATCACCCATACTGGTTCTTGGCTTCCCCCTGTCTCTCTTTTGTCCTTCGAGTCCTCCCCTCAAGTAATACTGATGACTCTTCCCAATGCCCTTTGTGATCCAGGGTGTCAACTGTGCCAGGCCCAAATCATTTGGGCTCTCTATTATAGAAGGGGCTTTCCGCTGGGGCTACAAAAAACATTAATCTCCCCGGGTCTGGGTGATGTGTGTAGACCTGCATTGTTCAGCCAGGTAGTAATAAAGGAAGCTGAACAGGACAGGGACAGAGGTGTGAACGGCAAAACATGCTCATATACAGGGTGAGGAGTGACAAGTTGGGGTCTTATACATAGGTTAATTGTACACATAATTAATGTATTAATTGTGTATTAGACCTCTGTGTGTGTGTGTGTGTGTGTGTGTGTGTGTGTGTGTGTGTGTGTGTGAGTGTGTGTTTAAGTCTGTGGGAGCAAGAGGTGTTGGGAGTCCAACTATCGAGTTTTACAGATGAAGTATAATGTGACAAAATTGTGTGTAGGAGAGAAACAGTGGCTGATAGTGTTACCACTCGGTACCGAGTGTAACAAATGACTTGTGAATAACACACACACAGAACCTTTACATTAATATGTTGGGGACAGACCAATAGGGGAGTTCCAAACTTGATGCAATATACAAAACTGCAGTCTATTTATGCCTCCTTCTTTGAAGTTTCATTTGGAACTTTTAATTTTAAAGAGAGACTGAACAATAAAGAAAACTGAGGTAAACAATAGAAGAAATTTTGACTTGACTTTTGCTTGAATGCACGAGTCCTTGCACTGCAGTAGCAGAGTCATTCTTTCAGAAATGAAACTTTTTTTGATTAAACATTGTAAGAATGTCTGTGGCACAAATAACAAATGATTGTCGCAGGCTTTTGTAACTTTTGTAACTATAATGTATCAACCAACACAGATGACACGCATCTTATGATGCACCCCAAAGATGATCTTGCAGCTCTAGTAAGCATCTAGAAACACTCTCCAGGGTGCAGACTTTCTGTGCTTCTAGCTGTGCTAGTGGCCATTTACAGAGTGGTGGGTCTTTCGTTAGTAAAGCATCTTTGGGCATTCTCTACTATCTGTGGGCATCGTGTACAGAACTGCCTACATTTCATTTCAATAGAAATTACAGGCATATCACATTTAAGAGCTTGATTTAAAGTCTGTATTTTGATGGCGTAGCAGTGTACTTAAACACTTGACAGTCAATCTAGAAATGATAGCATGTTCCAATACTGTGAGCCCCCCACTTTGTTTACATTAGGATTACAGATTGTGCCTTTGGAGAGGAGAGGTCAGTGTTTTCCCTCTTTTGTTTTTCTATATAGCTTGCGAGATGATCCAGTTTGCAGGCTATTCACTGTGAAGCCTTCAGACAGATGTGATAGATGGTGACCCACATGTCAATAATGTGACTAATGTACTGCCCCTTATCTAGAGTGCAATTGTCTGTTTGTGGGTCACCAGCAATGCATCCTGGCTCATTTCCTTCTCATTAACATAACTATAGTATAATCTACTGTATAAGGAATCAGATACAAAAGAGTGAAGATACCACTGATTAGAAGCATTGGATAACTACACTCTAAATATTGGAAAGTGCTTATAGCGGGTCTTGAATCAATAGTGTTCATATTATTTGTTATGAGAAATAATGAAGTATTAGCAGGTAAATCACTAATAACATTTCACTGTCAGAAGTTAAACCTCAGCCAACCAATGCTGACAAACCAATTATCAGCCTATCCTACCTTGGCTATCATTTTGGGAGCCTCTCTCGCTGAGTAGGCGTAGAAGGAATCCTCTCTGACATGTGTGTTGCTGGCAGTGATGGCGGTGTGTGTGGTAGTGTGGCACAGGGTGACGGAGGTGTGTCCTGAAGAATATAAGGCCTCTTCCTGCTGCAGACCCTTGGCACAAACATCATCCAGCACCACTTTAACACAATGTGCCATGTGAGGCGCCAGCCCTCTAAATGCTGACCTCCACCCAAACTCCAAAACCTGCGCCTGGAAAATAGGAGATGAGCAGCCAATTAACGTCTGAATGCTGAAGGGAATATTTCAACTGTTGTGCTTCACTGCTGCAATGGTGAATTGTGTTGCCTCTTTGTCATAATAGAAAAGGATAATAAGTCTTATTGACACTGAATGGTTGTAATATGATAGAAACGTACAAAGGAGCACAAACAAAAGTCTTACCTCCGGTGTGTGGAAAAGTGCTTCTGCTGTGGATTTCTTGCAATCCGTTGTCATGTCTGAACCCACTCTACTCTTTTTCAAGATGCCTAAAAGACCAATACATTACTTTTTTTTAATGCAAACATTATGTAATACATCTTAAAAGACAACAGTAACTGTGCCTGGTCAAGCTCTCAAATCACACCAGTGAAATTTCACCAGGGACCAACAATGATAGAGAAACTCATGAGATACCACGAATCAAAAATGGAAAGCTACGTGGTGGGGGAGTGTGTAGCATCTTTGAAACCTATGCATTATTTAGCATGAATATTTCCATATAACTCATAATACACTGCATTATATTATGAAACAGCCTGACTAAATGCCAACTGTATATAACTCAGAGCCAGATATGGCTTACATCGCTCCCATCTTTCCCCCACTCGCCAACATGAGACACAGTGTAACTGTACATGACTCAGAGAGAGCAGAAAAAGGCAGCAAATGCTAATAGGGTGGCTTTACGAGTGTAAATTTGGGGCTTAGATTTGATCTGAACCCAGATAGCATCAACCATATAAGGTAATTCCGTGAGGGCAGATTGTGTGGATGTGTGGGGAGACTGGGAAGTGTAGGGGGGTGAAGTGAAGACAAGTGTACAGGATGTTGGGTTGAGTTGCAATTAAAAACTGAGAACATCAAGGCCACAGTTTCCTAATCAGAAGGCGAAGAGTGAGACCCCAGGCGAGGCAATTTAGTCGAACAAGACCGCATGGAATGGAAGAAGGAGGAAGCAGCAAGCGCATCACTTTTTGACCTTTAAGCCCATCTGATGAATTTCTGGTAATTAAGCCATTTGATTGCCTGGAATTAATGATTTGGATAACTGCCCTTTAAAGGCTGTTTACCTCTCTGTAAATTGAGCCTTTCTGCAAGTCTTGTTTTTGTAAATGTAACCTTTATGGAAATTACTCCATGCACCAAAAGCTTTCATTTAACATCTCCGCAGCGGCAGTTCAAAGGCGAAAGAGGAAAATGATACTAAAGGCTTATAGAACACCCAAGATAATTCCCTACTAAAATTATATTTCTTCCCGCTAGAACACGTAACAATATGTGCATGTGTGTGTGATATGTGGGGGTGTAACTGGACTGCCTAGAGGAGTGAAATGCTGAGGTCATGAGTACAAGTGCCCCCCACCACTGTCACCCCACCACACTCAAAAAAAAGTCTGTATTTCTCCTATTATTTGAACTATTCACATTTTATTTATTCATTATCTGTTTGATAATTTTTCAGTAAATTCTAACTCCCTGCTTGATGGTTTAAATACTGTTTCAGATTCATCTGCTCCACGCTGTCAGGAGTGTAGATAAACACTGAATATATTTTAATATTTGTTGGCCTAAAAATAGGGTATTTGATCTAAAGAATATCGAGTCAGTCATTAAGGTATCTGCCGCGTGTCATTTTTAAATTGTGCCTCAGGCTACTAAGACTACTTCCCAGAAAAAGTCAAGAGAACATGAACTCAGAGGTAGATTACATGTTTAAAATGTATGCAAATGTGTGTATTTTGGGGGGACGGTGTCGTACCTTTTACACTGGGAGCCTCTCCTGTGCAATCAGTGAAAGTCATATTAGTGGCCAGCTCCTTCACAATCCTCTCAAATTCCAGCAGGGTGCAGGCCAGCTGGGTTAACGCCCTCAGCTGGTGGGAGGTCAAACTGAAGCTCCTACTTTTAATGGGAAGCTCCATTGGCGCTGTGAGGGCAAATAAACAGGGAATGTATGACTGAGAGAGAGATAGAGGACTGAGAGCTTCACTACAGTTTACAGATCAGTAAAGGAATAAATAATTTCATGAAAATACTTCCCAACCTGCATGCACTCAGAGAAAATACCCCCCTCCTCAAGTCGTGCCTTGCACAGCACCTCTTATAAATATCGACCCATTCATGTTTTCCCAATACATGGCATAAACAAAGAGACAGTGAAAAAAATATGCAAAACTTTGTTCCCCGAGAAGTCACACATGCACATCCTCTCCCGGCACAAAACTTTTCTCCCCCTAACCCGCCGATGACCCCCTCTGCAAATATGGATTTCCCATTTTGGAGGCTGCCAAAGCCATCACCCGGGGGATGTTCCGCATTAAGCTGGAGAATGGGCGGCTGGGAGATGCGTTGCCATACTCCCAGACACATGCACAAATACTTTTGTGCGTCCGCTTAAATGAGCTCCTCCACTGCAAAGGCATTTGGGAATGGATGAGCTCAGTATTAGTCTTGACTCTGAAAGCACAGAGATGATTGAGCATTGAGAAGGGACGGAAGAAGAAGGGGGCCCTTTTCCAATAATTGCAACATTATTTCCTCTGGATCCTAATGTAATTTTGCTATATTGTTAAACAAAATCTGACAATATGACAACACACTGTCCCCAAGGATGCATGGTTTAATCATGCATGAGGTTTGACTCTCTCTTTGTGTGTAGGCATGTGTGCATGTTTACATGAGTGTTTATGAGCAAGTGTCGATGAGTTTTTGTGTGCTTGTGTCTCTCGGGTTTGCACATTTGTTTTTATGTGCATGTAATGCAGGTCATTATGAATAACTTGATTTGTAGAAGACACTTTCACACACATTTGCACATGTCAGTCTTGCAGGATAATTGCCACACTGCAACCAGACTATGTGGTCACCATGGAATATATTCTGACCTCAAGTTTGTTTGTGTTTGCAAGTCTAAGTGTATACATGTATTTATGTGCAAGTGTGTGTGCATGCGTGTAGGAAATCCCATGAGAATAGGTGTGTAATTATTTGGTGTGTGCATGCATTTGTGTGGATGTGTAATTAAGCTGCATGGGTCCGCAGCTTGGCAGCTCCTCTGTAATGGGGTCCAGTGGGAGTCTGTGCTAGAGAGACTACCTTGTACTGCATGTGTACATGCATGCCCTGGCTGACACCCACGTGCCAGCCACGTTCTCCAGCTTGTACATTCTCGCACGCACCAACAATCATGTCTATTTCTGAAGTCACCAGCAAATCAGCAGAGATTTCCGTGTCTCAATGCAGCGGCACCCTAAAGCTGTCAATAACTCAGATGAGATAGGGACACATTAGAGAGAACCACTGGATTCTCTAAAACGCTTCCACTACAAACCCCACATCCCACCTTCTGGTGGGTATTCATCTGAGCATAGCACCCATTAACCAGGTGGTGGTTAATCATCTGGAGCATCACCTTTTCCAGAGCATCATCTCTGTCTTTCTCATTCCTAACCATTCATTCCCTTAACATGTGACCCTATAACCATTTCACTTGCTCACTAAGTCACCCTCTAAGTAGTCGCATATGACCTTGATGTTTAGCAATGCTCTGCCTCAGCTTCTCATCGAGCTCTGCCGCCCAGGCTATATAGGTATTTATAGTCGTCTCCCTAGCCAAATAGCCCTATAGCCATTGCAGTCTAGTACACAGCCATCTAAACCTCATTATACCTTTGTCACAACAGTGAGGCCAAATGGAGGCTCTCATAGCTGGTTGATGGAGAGGGTGTGCTTAAAAGCACCCAGGTGTGTCATATAGCATAGTGCATGGCATGTCTCATAGAGCAGAATGTGGAAGGGCACTAGCAGGCAGAAGAGTTCAACCAAAGGTCAATGTACTAAGAATTAATAAGAGAGGAGTGGTGCTGAAAGCTGGTGCTTAGAGAAAAAAAAATATATTTATATAAGAGCTCCTCCATAGTGTGAGGATGTTCCTATAACCAAACAATGGTTAGCAATATTACTGTGCTAGCCATAAAAGCAGAATGCATATTACCAGTAGCATATGTCAAGCAACGTGTCAGTCAATGACATGTGTGAAACAGAAGTGTGGATGGGGTGGCTTTCATACGGAGCAGGAACACTGTAAAAGAAAATGTCTGAAAATACCAAACTCTGCAAGTCTGCAGTGGCCAGTTTCAGTTTGTAGCTTTTAACAATGACAACAATGTAACACAAAAGGAGAAAACAAACAGAGCAGGTATTTTTGGCGAGCCATCAGTCTTCTCCTTGTCTGTCTCTCTTGTGGGTTCAACCATCGGCTCCACAGCTCTCTCTCTCTCTCTCTCGCTCTCCCTCTCGTACACACATACTGCTCTTGACTGGCAGGGAACAGAGAGAGAGGGGAGAGAGGAGGAGATGGGGGGGAAGGGAAAGGGGTGGTGGTTAGGGATGAAAACATGGGGAAGAGAGGGAGGGGGAGAGAGGGGCGGGATAAGGGAATTCCCTTAGCAGTTGTTATTGATTCTGGTGTTTACGGGCGAATAGTTTAGTGCCGTTTACAAAACAGAACAGATGCAGCCAGTGAGCAAAAAGGTAAACAATTGCTGTGTGGCGGGCTGCCAAATCCCCAGTCTGATGTATTAAACTCACGGTGAAGAGCATTTCCCCTTTGGCTGCACTTATTGCCACTTCATTTCCTCTTCGCTCACATACACACTCTCTCCTTCTCGCCATCGCTCCGCTTCTCTGTGTCTCTCTCTCTTTCTCTCTTGTTCCCTCGTTTATCTGAGATAAAAAAAAAAGGAGTAGAAGGGCATAGGGTGCATTTTGCCGTCTGGCTATTTTCTGTCCTTCTCCGACCCAGGAGGCCCAGTTCTTCCAAACAGAGCCATTAGTAGGGGGAATTGCATGTGTCTGACATGGCCGAAAACCAATTATTAGACACTTTCTACCAAATGATGCCCAAGTCTTTGGGGAATGGGCAATCATGCAATAATTTAGCCACTGATTTAATTTCTCTCCAGCACAGCATCTCTTCCTCTCTCATCCTCTGTCCCTCATTTTCCTCTTTCTCACATTCGGCCTCTCTGTAGTGTAAATCAGACCATCAGAGAGGTGGTCTGCCTCTCTCTTGCCACACTACCCGACTGGCCTCCAGTCTCTTATCATGTGATCCCAATATGCGAAGACGAGCTTTCTGTGTTTGTGCAGATGTGTGTGTTGTACAACACCCTCTACAGGTGATGCAAGGATTTGGTTTCATTATATCCAGAAAGATAATAAAGGAGGGATTTCAGAAGGAAAGGCAATTTTAGCACAAGCTTTACATCTAAAATGCATGAAACACAATTAGACACATCAAAAACAAAAAAACCTGTTTGATGACATGAATCCTCTGACTGCATTTCTCATATGATAAAAGACCGGTGTTGTAGCTGATGTGATGTGACTGCTAAAATGTATATCCAAACAATTACTTCTGTGGGGTGGGGTGTCCTGTTTATCATTTAGTGACAGCTGAAGAGACGCAGGAAAGGTGGGAGAGAGGGGATGACATGCAGCAAAGGGCCCGGGCTGGAATCAAAATCGAAGCAGCGGAACTGGAGATATCGTCTATTTTATACCACGTGCTATTCTTCCTTGTCAAAACCTGGCCCCTACATTACCCATAATGCAACTACACCACAGGCTGTTCAGTCTTTGGGTGTGTGCTAATATTGGCTAATGCAGCCACAAGCCGCTTGCCTCCAGCAGAGTTGAGGGGCAGGGTACAAAGGTCTAGTAATCCTCCACACAAAACTATACACTCACTCTCTCATTCTCACTCACATATTTTTTACATATTCAACCCTGTGGTCTGAGGCCCCAACCAACATAAACTGCCTCAAGGGACTTAACTTTATCAGACTTTGTGCTGCTCCCTCTGGAGTCACTAAAGGCTTTAAACAACTTTTTTCATACATGCAGTAATACTCCTCCAGACCTTTAAACACACTTGGATGTGTAAAATTGGCCCACTTCCCCTTTAAACAGAGGCAAATAGACACTGAATACAAGGGGGCCAAGTGTTGATCCTGGTGCAACTCCACAGGGCATTGTGGCCTGGTTGGAAACAAAAGTTTCAACAAAATATTTCTTGTCTTATAAATAGAGAACAACGTAAAATAGATCACAAACTAAACAATCTAAATGCAACAATTCAAATACACACAATCAATTAAAACAATTAAAAGTAAAACTGTGAAAGACGTAGTGCTGGGCAGAGAAGCAGCAGTGAAAACAAAGTGCCAAGGGAAAACCGGGCATGACTCAACACAACTCTGATTCAAGTTTCTCCTGCGGTGGCCACTATGTGCTTTTCTCAGCGTGCTATCTGGGCTCCTCACTGAAACAGATGTTAACCACCATACCCAGGGACTTAAATATCAAAATGGGCTGGACCATCCCAATCTTGTGTATGTGTCTGTGTGTGTGTATTTGTGCACCACTTCATTCTTATCATGGGGCTTTGCTCTTGGGGTGTAATGCTATGACTGTTGAGCACTTCTCTGTGCTTCTTTTTGTGCCTGTGTTTCTGTGTATCCGTGACTTCTTGTGCGTTCATAGGGTGTCAAGCAGGGTCGTCTGGGTGCCTTGCGGTATGTCTGTGCATGCATGTGTGTGTATGTGGGGAGGCTATGAGCCACTGTGGACCGCCCGCTAGGCACTGTGACAGCTGGGGTCCGCTTCGTCAGTTGCGGCCCACTGCTCACTCAGACAGCGTTATTATGGGAGGCCTCCTGCCGTGATTCACTATGACACATGCACACACACATACATGCACACAAACCACATAAACCTTGGACTCTTGTGGCCCTTTCCCTGGGTGCTGTCCAACCAGGCCACAGCAGGGGCCACCTGCCCTTCACAGAAGGGGAAAGTAGCAATATTTGATATCTCAATTAAGTTGCCTCACAAAGAAGAAGGTGTAGTGGTGATGGCGATGTTTCTGGTGGTGAGAGAGAAGCGGGGCTAACTTTCCTCTGTTTGTTTTTCTGTCCTCCTCTGTGTCTGTCTTTGTTTCTGGCTCTCTTTGTGGCGAATATTGCAGTGACAGTGAGATAGGAGTTTCCTCCCCACGTACTTGAACCGAGTAGCCTGGATGAAGAACACGGAGGAATGTATTGTCTTGATGGGAGTATTTCATTAAAACCCACTTGTTTAGTGCCCTTGTTCGCATTATTGTTTTCAAGCCCTCGGCGAATCACACTGACTCTTCATCACAAAGTGCTGGCTGCTCTCAATAAGCCAGTCATTTTTGTCTGTGCTTTCTCAATAGAAGGTGCCAGGAAAATGTTCATATCCTTGAGCTTTTCAAGAGTGATACACAAAAGCCATTGTGACCACTCGGAGGAAATGGGGAAAAAAATAAATGGCAAGCATAATACACATTCTCAAGGGCCATGAAACATATTCTCCTCTGTGATTTCATTGGAGCCATGATTTAGAGAAAATGAACACTGACACACACTCACACATAAACACAACCAGAGGGTGAAGACCCAGGTCCTCTCGTGAAGATTAGCAAACAACTAGTTGCTCAGTGTGGTAACCTTCTTAAACAAGGCCTTCTCATCGTCAACAAGGTCTACAAAATGGAACCATCCCGCAAACACACACACCCACATGCACACAGACTACCCTACCTAGCCCATAATTACACATCAGCATGCGGGTGCACATCCCTGGCTGACAGTGTGTATCAGCTCAGGCAGAGATATGATCTAGTGAGGAGGTGCTCTTAATAAATATTAACAAACGCCATTCCCAAGTAGCCTCAATCCCCACAAGCACCTCCAATGCCAGTCAGAGCCTCAGCCTTGCTATGTCGCGTCACTACAGAACCTCTCTCCCTGCTGAATAGGCTGCTGTGCTTTCTCTAAGAAAGAGTTCAAAGAGCCAGAAAGGGCGAGGAAGGGGGGAAGCGGTGGGGGCGAATGTGCTTGCCATACATGTTCTCAACTCAATCCTTTTTATCTATAGGGAGCTGCCAAAGTCGTCATATGGGGAAATTAGTGGAATGCAAATCAGTGCTATCAGAATGGGGTTGCGGAGTGTTTGAACACAATTTCACAGCTTTGCTTTCACCCCTGTGGTCGATGTTAGAGAATACATTGTATGTGTGTATGCAGATAAATTGGAATGAAAGCTTTTGATGTCCTACAAAAACAAGGATCTCCTATGCATACATATGAAAATGACTGGTGCCATATGGAAATGTAATGATGCAAGCCCGCAATTAGTGCACGCGCACACACACACTAGCATCAGTTCAACAACAGTTGGGCAGACATGTTCACATGACACAAAGGTAACAGCGTGATAAAACTGCTCCATGGCAAAGGGTTTTTGCAGTGCACTGGTGTCAGGTGCATCTCTTAGCATGGGAGTATTTCAACTTTATCTAAAGGTTATGGAAATTCTGATCACTAATGTATTAACAGGAGCAATAACTATACAATAACACACACACACACACACACGCCCGCGCGCGCAAACTTGGGCCACCCACTCCCCTGCAGACTCAGTGAGGTGTGTTAGTAAGGTTTAAAGCCTGTATTGTTCCTGACCAGCCAACCTGTCTAGCACACTCCCCAGTCTCACTGCTCACCCCATTACACTTGGAAAACTACAGGAAAATGTGAAAAGACAAGAACAGAAAAAGGGAGAGGAAGTGGACGCTGGAGAGATGGAGTAAAGGAAAAAAGGGGGGGGGGGTTAAAAAAAAATCTTCACATCTGTCTGGGTACAATGTCAGAGCCTGCCTTTGAGTCGGTGGGGTTAAAAGAGAAGGCAGATCTCGCCGTGAACGCTGTTAAATGGTTCAGTGGTTTGACAGTGGCTGATGCTACAGACAGCGCTGCTCCCTTGGGAGCCTGCACAGTCTCCCAGGCATGGCTCTTATCAAAATATACCTACCGCCTGCCTCTACAGCAGAAATAAACAATAACACAGCAGGGAAGGAGGGAGAGATCTAAGGAGCCATTGCATGATTATGAAAATAGAATCACTTTTTTTTTCACTACTGTCATAATTGCCTTGACAATTATGGGCCTAGCATACAGTATAGACAGTACAGTGTGAAAGCAGATTATCCATTAATGTTCAAGCTTTGGGCCTTAAGGAGCCACGGGCGTTTGGGTGGTGGATATGTGGGTTCTTGAGATTTTTTTTTTTTTTTGGGGCGGGGGTGACTTAAAAATGTGAACAACACAAAAATGTAATCCCAGTTGTAGCCCTCAAAGCTGTGTTGCAGCTGATAGTCAAACACACACACACACATAAACACACAAACACACACATACACATAAAACCAGCACATGCAAAACTGCTCCATTTTACCATCATTACACAGCACGGGTCCCCTGCTCCCTTTGGAGCCGTGTTCTGCCTCCGGTGCTACATTTGACGGTTTGTTGAGCGGCACGTAGGTGTGTAGCCTCCGCCGCGTTACGTGATCAAACAGCCCAACTGACGCATGGCCAATTATCCTGGCTGCCTCCTCTCATCTCACATTTAAGGAGAGGGAAAGTAAAAACCAGAGAGGGAGATGGAAAGAGAGAGATGGAGAGAGGGAGAAAAAAGACGCAAGGCTGGTGGTGTGTTTATCGAAGAATGGCAGATGTAAAAGCACTCTTCTCCCCATTCTGCGGGGAAGCTGACATGTGCACCATTTTTGAAAAAGTAAACAATGGCTCACACAATTTACATTTTCTGTTGTTGTGAATCTTTACCCTCAGCAAGCCGTAAATAGGCCAATATGAAACAAACAAAGTGAATATGGGGGAAATTAAGTATCAAAAGTGACACGCCGTGTGAAGGTCTCGGCTCTTCTCTTATCTCAGTGTATAACACTGCTGCCTGTTCCATCACAGTGATACATTCTGCATTGTTGCAAATATTGGCAAATATTAAAAGTACATTTTTTTCCCTCTCAAATATCCTCCCACTGTGTAACAAGGTCGAGAGAATGTTGAGCCTTGCTCTGACTCCTGCACCAACTCTTTCTCAATCCCCTGTTGTTCTCTCAACATGGCTGCATCCCTGTTCGGAGGAAGAGGAAGAGTAGGAGGGAGGTTAAGATTAATCAATTTCTCTTCTCGGCGTCATGAGGTTGTGTGAAGGTGCTGCTGCTCTGCCCTTGTTATATTTCAATCAACTTTATTTTGTTTTTTTGGATTTCCTGTAGAAGAGGACAGCAGAGCTTAGTTTCTTAACACAATTTAAACCATTCTCTACGATGGCACAGTACATATTGCTTTAGGTTCAAGGTGAAGAAGTGAAATTAACTGTGGCTTAAACACACTGTTGACAGACCTTGGATATGGCTTGGACCTTTCTTGGGATCAGGGCTCATCACAATCATAGATAAACTATGTGTTATATAGTGTTGAGAAGTAGTTTCAATGGGAGCCTTGGCCCTGGAAATACTGCTCTTCTCTATTTGTTGGTAAAGAGCAAAGTGAGGCCGACAGGAAAACGAGCAGTAAAAAGAAAGCAATTACAAATGGGAACAGCAGTTACTGACATTCTGTTACAGAGGCCTTGGCTCTGGCTCAGATCACTACACAGAAGAGAAACGTAACAGAAAAGTAAGAATGGAGTGGAGGGAGAGAGAAAATCATTAGCCTTGATTGGGTAACAATAAGAAGCGAGAGGGGAGGAAAGAAGGCAGAAATAGAAGGAAAGAACAGCTGTAAGGCACATCTGAATAAACTCTGAGAACCAGTAACCACAGAGTAGAATAGAGAGAAAAGAAAACAGAATGAGCAGAAAGAGTAAAATAACTGAGATTTTTATAAATATCTTAAAAGAGCCACTTACCTACGGTTGCCCGAGACCTGGCTGAATATTTCTTGATCTTGCTGCTGAGGGTGGTGTTGTCTCTCAGGGCCGTCTCACATTCTCTCTCCATGAGGGAGGACAGTTCTTGGGCCACAGTGCTGAGGTAGGCAGCATTAAGGAAACCCAGTATGGTGTGCGGTTCTGCTAATCTTGAAAGGACATGGAGCTCCTCTGTGATGGCTTGGGTCAGAGCTGGGACCACAGAGCGGAAGCCTATAGCCAGTCTGTCAAAGCCAGTCTCACCACCTGGGCTTGAGCTCAGGGCAGAGACCAGAAGATCCAGCACAGATTGGCTTCTCACACTCTGGATAATTAAAATCAAAATAATATATCACTGTAAATAATTGGCATGCTACTGTATCATATTGGTACAGCAAATTCACAATGTGGATCTGGAATTTAAGAAAACAACAACGTCGATCATGACTAAACTATTGCGGAAAAACACTTATGATCATTTTATTCACACAGATTTATGAAATTCACTACAAATTACGTAATATTTCACAATATGTTTTCATCATTGCTTTTTCACTATTTGTCAACATTGTATTTTCACTATTTTATCGCACCTGGTAATGTGTGAACACCTCAGACTCAGGGTAAAGAAAGAACAGCTGTTGTAGACAGTGGACCTGATCAGGGATGGACAGAGTGGAAATATGTCTGGGTCCTTGATGCCCTGGGCTGCGGGAAGACAGCCGGTCCAGCAGGTGGTGACGTAGCTGGAGACGCACATCATCCCACGCCTCCTGGATCTTGAGGAAATAATAAAATGAAGGATAAGTGCAAAAAAACCCACTGAAGAATGATGTTTTGCAGTCAGTAGTGCCATGGCTCAGGTATACAGCAAGTACAGTCTAAGCAGGTAAGTATATCTTTATTTTAGCATACACTCAACTGCGGTATCATACATTAGATTAAAAGGAGAGGTTCACATTTTTTAAGCCTTTCTAAAAACAACACTGACGTGACCACATGTAGATTTAAAGCTCAGTAAGTCACTTTAATCATTCATCCTGTCCATAGTGGCCACAAAGACATCGCATTCTAAAGCAATTTCACTGTAAGTGATGGGGGACAAAATCTAAAATCAGTGTTATGTCCATCCATCCATTTTCCTCTGCTTATCCGGGGCCGGGTCGCGGTGGCAACATGCTAAGCAGGGTTATCCAGACTCCCTTCTGTGATGTGCAAAAATGTACAAATTTCTGCAGAAAATTCCCAGTTTTTGTGACTGTCCCTCCACTGCATCTTAGCACTTTTTGTGAAAACACAAAGAGACAATTTTACACTAAAAAGACTAACTTAATCCAACTTCATTTGACTAAGCCTCATACTGGCTTCAGCTGAACTTTTGAATGTATTTTTACACAGGTCATAAACTGTGTATTTTGTTCTCCATTACTTACATTAAAATTGCTTTGGAATGGGATCTCTTTGCAGACAGAATTGAGAGGACAAACAATTACAATGACCAGTAATGCTTTCAAAATACATACTATATAAGTATTATTATATAAGTATTATTAGAAATATGTATTGTTTTAAGACAGATACAAAATGTGAACTTATCATTTAAGCAATCCATTCACTAATTAAATATTGTAAGGAATCATTGAACTGGAATAAAAAAAACATACAGTATATTACCTCCAATGACGCGTCATCTCTGACTGTATGAAGAGTGGAGAAGGAGGAGGGAGAAGAAGGGGTGCAAGGAAAGCAGACACCACTCTGGGCAGACACATTCAGCAGTAGTTGAAGTGTCACCTCCTCTTTCCCCTCCTCTTCAGACTTCAGGTACTGTTTCTGAGTGGAACAGAGGGGGAGTGGAGATGTTAACATCACTGGAGCCTCACGTTATGAGCTGTGGACAATGCAGTGTGAGTGACTATTTCAAAAGTCACATCACAACAGTCAAAAGTCAGAATATGAATGGTCCTCATACAAAAGTTCTGAAAATATTTTGCAGTCGATTGCATTTACTAAGTACAGGGCTGATGTTTTGTCTCGTTAATAAACAGTGCTGCAGATCAACAGATAGTGAAACATTAATAATGGAATGTTTGTGGAATGTTGATTAAGTGGGAAATTAAGAACCTTCAGCAATACGCAGTGCTTATTGATAAAATCCTTATGATTGACATCACCAACATCAGTTATCTGTCTTTTAGATTTTTCTCCTTTTAGAAAAATAAATTGCTGCAGTTTTATTATCTGTGAAATATTTTAAATAAATTGTACTATTACTGTCATCGTGACCATCAGACAGTGTCATCATCACACCCTGATGCATTACCAAAGCTCTGAAGAAGTCCATGAGCTCTTGATGTCCTGTGGTAACAGGCCTGAAACTGTGGTGCGTTCGGAGGTTGAACCACTGCAGGCACTCTGAGGGGCTCGGTGGACGCTCCCCAGGGCGGGACTCTCCCATTTTGGCCTGGAGCTCCTTTAGCTGCTGTTCAATGCTGAGTGAAAGGGAGATACATTGTGTAAGTCTGACAAGGACAATGAAATAGTCTACATTACCAAGCTCAAAGTACAAGAATAAAGCGCTCAGAAATACAAATGTTCACTTAGGAAACTGAGTGGGAAATTGGACCATTTTAAACCAAATTTAGTTTCATCTTTTCAGGATTTCTTGTTAAAAATGTTTGGATTAGAACTGCTCCATCTGATATTCTCCTACATGCCGTGTTTACAGCACACAGCCAACACGTTCCTCTTAATGTGAACTACTCCCCTTACACAGTTGTGACTGGACAACGTGTATGAATGTCGAGCTCTGCTGGGACAGTGTCTTCATTTTGAAAAGGAGACTGTGGAGAGATGAAGTACGCCCCAGTCATTCAAACATACCCACGAACACACAAGAAGCAGTACACAAAAAGCGTGCACGTTACAGTCATACAAACACGTGCACGCCATACTGAAGGCGCACATGGACCCAGACACCACATCGCGTTTGGACAGATAGAGAGGCATCAACAGTAATAAACACAGACATTGATATATCAGTGTGTGAGTGTGTGCTAAGCATCTGGTGTGGAGTGGTGTTGCAGGCATCGGCAGGCATCTGAGACACAGACGCGCTTCTTGCCATCTCACGTCTTACTCTTCCCCTTGACACGCACGCGCACGCGCGCACACACACACACACACACACACACAACTGTTTTGATTTTAACAGACTGCATCAGCTATTCCGTTTCCCCTTTAATATGACAGATTAGAAATGACATCTTCGGGCTCGACATGTTTTAGTCATTTCCATGCAAATCAATGCATATATATTTGGCCATGTAAGGCAGTGTGTGATTATGTGTGTGTGTGTGTGCCTGTGTGTGCGTAGGTCTACATACCTGCATAATTAAACATGTTTTGGTGTTGTGAACACCTCTACTGTGTTCATGTGTGACTGTAGGTTTTTTATGTGCTAGTATAACTAAATAATGGTATGAGGGTTGATTTTTTTTTTCTTCATTAAAATATGAACTCATGGTATTATTACTGTAACAGTTTTTTGACCGTTTTTCAAACAAAATAAGCCATTTTAATACATCACTGTTGATGTTAAACATTTTATACATTACATGATTAATCAAATTTACAAATAAATAATCAATAGATACTGAGAATATGAATTAGTTGCAGACCCACATAACTTCATCTACCTCTAAACCCTTTGTGTGTGTGAATGTGTGTGTTAGCATATATGGTACAGAGCCAAAGTGCCATTTTCCCATCAGACAGCTCATCCCCTACCGCAGGTCTATAAACTGCCTCCTGCCTGCTCCTGGGCCATGAACGCATCCAGATGTCTTACAATGGCAACACATTAAATAACCGTTCAATCTGACACACTTTCGTTTCAGAGGGGAAAAACGCAAGGGGATAAAATGTTATAGACTGTTACAAACCGCTATCCTCTAGGTTGAACAGTATCATTCTCGCTCTCTCTTTAACTGTCTCTTCCTCTCTTGTTCTTCTTCTTTAGGCAGACCAGATGATGCATCTCACTTTATTCTCTTGACACCAACTTGCTGACTGACAGAAACCTTGATTATAAAGTAGGCATGTATTTGTGTGTTTGGAGGGATTTGATGCCAGGCAATACGTGACATTAAAGTAGGCCTTTGTCATGTTTATTTCCCCACCTTACACTGTCTGTGTTAATGTGCATATTAATGCTTTTTCATGAATAAACATTGTATTGGAAAGACATTGCCTTAACTTGCGACACATTGTGTGAGTGCAGCAGCTCTTAACTACGTTAGCCCAAAGCTGACTTGCCGTAAAACACAGCTTCAGCAAGGTCAAAGCATAACCAGCATTGCTCAGGGTTGCTGACAACATTGTGTGTAAAATTAATAGACACCACTTTAAACAACACGAAAGACTGGTTTGTTTGTGTAACCTCTGACTTTGCTTTCTTTAAGGAGTTCTCGATACAGAATACTTAAGCTAACATCACTTTCCCTTTCCTTTTTAAAAAAAATTAAAAAAATCACTCAGGGTAGGCACAATGAAAAGAGAGGAACTATACATTAAAGTATAAATGCAAAAGTGAGAAATGTTCTAAATGTAATTTTTTTGCAAAGATTTCTGTCATTTGCCATGTCTTGCAATGAAACTTCACTGTAGATTAAATGGCAGCACAGAGCACTGCATGTGTGTTTATAGTACGTCATAAACATGGATGTTCGTTCTGGGCTCCACCCCAGGACTTCACATAGACAGCAGGATTCAAATGGGCTTCCATCTGTATCTCACTTTTCACCGACTCTCTGAAGTTCATTAAAAACAGGAATCGTGGATATGAAGTGGGTGGCTTTTCTCTTGTTACTCGGTTTTCTAACAGAATTGAGGTTGGATTAACCTTCCTAGAACCATCCACCTTGATAGCCTGGGACTGTTTGAGCAGTCTCAGACAGCCAATGTTGCCATATGTGGACACGACAAAGAGGGTTGAATTGAAACCCATATGAAGCCATAGACTAAGACAGGAAGGGGAATGGCTTTTAGGCTTCATACCCTTTCTCTAGTTCCACTCCTCATCATCTCACTCTTTCCTTCACTCAACAAAACAATGTTCTCTAATGGCTACAGCAACAGCACTTGCCTCTCCAGATACATTTTCAAGCCTTGCCTCCACAGTTTTTCTCTATATATTCCCTTTCTTTCACCTCAAAACTCTTACTTTCCTAATTTTATTTTCTTTACACTCGCCTTTCAATTACCCCTCCTTAGGGCCTTGTGCTGTAAGTTATAAAGTCAATGTGGATGGTCTGTGTCACGAAGTCCATCCAGCTCTTTACAATGTTGCGACCTTTTGCCCGCCGGTGTAAAAGCTACTTGCAGCCTAATCAACTTGGCAGGATTAACTCTGAACCTGATGACTTCCACTGCCAGCAGCTCAGACGCCAAGGAAAGAGACAGAAAGAGCATGAGAAGAGGAAGGTGAAGATGGGCAGAAAACAGAGGAGTCACAGAAAATAAAACCACTCAAGTTTCTGAGTAAAGACGACAATTGACGAAACCGTAATGGCAAAAACGTCGAAGCAGAACTCAACAAAAGACCCGGAGAATGAGAAAAGAGGCAGAGGAAACTAGGAGGAAAGGATTCTTTAGGCCTCTTGACAAACATGTCAATCATCTTACCCTAACTGACACACACACATGCACACACACTTGCACTTTCACTGCTGAAGTGAACTCTAATTGTTTTTCAGACCGGTCTGGCTTGACAGTCGACACCGCAACCACACTCCCCCCCAACCTTCACCACCACTGAGAGAGAAAGGGAACAACCGGAGGTCTTTTATTAGATATGATGGCACATTTCACAGCTCCCTGACTTACAGAAACCCAATCCCGCGATTAGTCAGCGCTTTGACGTTATCTTAAGTTCCTTGTCAGAATTAATTTAGTGTGGGTGGGCTGCTGTGGGGCTGTCTGTCTGTCGCGCTCCGCTCACCTACAGGAGGTGGGGGATGGAGGCAATGGGGGCAGGAAGATCCCTTTCAAATAAGCCCCAGCTCCAGTCTGTGCCAAACCAGTCTCCTGAGAACTAAATATCTCCTCCATCAAAGGGCCCCATTCTGCGAGGGGGAAAAGGAGTGAATGGGCTTGAATGAACAGGCTGAAAACAGATCCTTTCCTGGCCCAGCCTGTCGCCCACTTAGTGCCCTCAGCCCTCAGACCCCCAGCCCGGCCAATGATACCGGAGAACCGATACAGCTGATATACTAACTTAACACACGTGTCACACACAGCTAAACACAAAATCAACTACATACGGCAAGGACTACAGTACATTATTATTGTTCACTGAAAAGGAACCTTGCACAATATTTTATTGTGGCAGGCTTCCAGCTCCACCTGCATGCACACAGATGTAAAATCCTGATTATCAGAAGCACTTACACACACACACACACACACACACACACACACACACACACAGAATCAAATTTAAAAGTATTGATATTGTACCCTGATCAAGACTGGCAGACGACTAGTGAGAGCCATTTGCCTTGCCAGTGTGAAACTAGAGGCCTGTCTGCAGGTATCCAGGCCTGTGCTGACACTTCATTAGAGGTCTTTTCCTGGTGGCCCACCACTCCCCACCCTACACTGCACCGCGCTACTGTCCCAACTGATGAAAACTGATGGATTACAGCATTTCAATTTAGGGGAGCCAGCTCCGTTGTCAGCCTATCTTAATCTCCTACAATTAGGGAGCCGCTCTTAGGCAAATCTCTGACATCTGAGAACTGAGAGCAGGCCAGTCACTTTGACCCATAAACAGGTTGAAGTCCTTCACGGGTGTGGGCAGCTCCGTTTCCTCCATCTCTCAGCTTCCCTTTCCTCTCCTCTACTTCTGTAATTTGTCCCAGACACTGATAAGTCAATTAGGCAGCAGGTGAGTAAGCGGTGGATGTGTGTGTGGGTGTGTATATGTCTGCAGCCCACCCTGGCATAGGCGAGAGATAGGCCTTGCAAGATTTTGTTTGCCTGGATGTGTCCCGACAGTGAAAGGGCTGTCCTGAAGTAGTCTGGGAGGAAGTTAGCTGCAGCCTGACAGAGACATTGACCAGTGGTCCCCCACGGCGAGAAGAGGATTGCCTTATTTTTAGCCCCATTCTCCATTATCTGGACGCTTTGTTCTCATAATGGTTATCCCTCTCCCATCTGCAGGAACACAAAATAACCCTTTAATGCTTAGAAAGCAGAAAAATGGCCCGGCCTTCGGTAATAAGCCTTGAATTACCTACCCAAGGGTTTTCGTTTCAAGATGTGGAATCTTCCATTATTATGTTCCCATTTAGAAGGAGGAAGGAAAGAAAGAGAGAGAAGGGGAGGGAGACAGAGAGAGAGAGAGAGAGAGAGAGCGAGTGAGAGAGTGAGAGAGAGTGACGAAGGCATGAGTCCCAGACACTAATGGTGCCAGAGAGAGGCTTTGTTCACTTGCTACATTTAGCCTGTCCTTCATCATCTGCCCTCAGCCTCACAACGCCACAAACGATAAAAGACCTGAAATATAGATTTCTCTTTTTCTTCTCACCCCCCCCCACCCCCATGTCTCTCTCTTTATCAATCTATTTGTGCTCTCCAACTATCCCCATCTACAATCATTGACAGACGTCTATATTTCAGTCTTCAGTGACAGTGCACGGGGGGGGGGAATTTAATTTAAGTTGCTACACTGCATTTTCTTCCATAACACATGATGACAAGATTGTTCCAGTAATTAATGAAATTCAACCACCAAGAAAGATTCCTCCATCAATTTCTGTTGTTACATCATTTATCCTAAATGCTGGGAACATTGTGAGATCATTCTTATCGTTTGACCGTGACCTCTTTATGAGTCTCAAATCTGTTCAACCGCGAACACACAGAGAAGTAGAATGTAACCATGAACACTTTCATTTCAGTGAAAGCCCTCAACAGTGTTAAATAGATCAAATCCAACAGACGCAGACTACATTTACACGCACGTGACCTAAAACAGGTTATTGAGAGAAATCTTGTTTTGGCTGTATTTTTTAAAAAAAACTCCACACATGTGTAGAGAGAGAGAGGGTTTTTTAAAATACATACCATATTGCAGAGTATTATTGGTATTGGTGTCATTGTAAACAATATTACTCGTGGGAGGTTACTGCAGGTTACTCCACACTTTAAAATTATTCCTACTAGTGCCTGCACACAGTCAGTGTGAAAAAACTCAGAGCTTGTTTTCCCACCTTCAGAGTAAGCCATTTTTGGCTCATAATGTTTGTACAGTATCTCCCACAGATGTGATCATTGTCTGAGATGTAATGTAATGCGTCAAAGTGAACATGCTTTAATTATGCATTTATTTCATCGTGCCAATGTTGTATTCTTGTACTACATTGCACATTATATTGCGCTCCACTTCCTGTCCTCCACCTGAGATCCACAGAGAGAAATCGAAAAGCCTCACCAGAAAATGATCCCTCACAAACAGGCTGCTTTAAAAATGCAACTGTCACGTCTGTGTCTTATTTGGGGTGTCTTTGTCAATCTGGCTTTGACATCATAAAGTTTAAATTCTTAAAGTGATAAACAGTAAGTAAAAGGGATTGGGGAACATGTGAAATACAAAGAAAATAGGAACTATTCTAATTTGAGGCTAAAGAAAAAAAAGGGGTGGGAGCATTTTAAGTCGATGCTTTTGCTACTCTGACTGACCTGTTGGCATTGAGGTTGAGTTTCTCCTCTGTGTCTTTTAGGAGCTGTTCAAAGTCCAGCTCACTGGAATCCCCTGAAACCAGCAGCTCCACAAAGGCATGGTCTTCAGGAAAATCCCCCGGCCACTCCATACTGCTCTGCAGGTCAAAGGAACTAGAGAGGGAAGGAGAGAAGGCGGCATTACCGTGTAAGATTAGAAACACTATGACATGTACCGGTTCATAAAACAAAATAATTTAGAAAGAGAGCGCTGGTGTCAGGATTAAATCAACATTTACACCAAATAACAGAGATCTGGAGTGTTGTATTATCACAGCTGTCTGTCAAGAAACACACACTTTCTGTGCGCACACACACACACACACACACACACACACACACACACACACAGTCATATGGTCAATAATAATTAGAAATTTCCTCAAAGAGGATTCTTATGAGGAGGCACAAATCAATTGTACCTGAAGCACCTGAACAAAAGGGAAGCTTATCATCAACAAAAACAGTTTCTTCCAGTTCCCCTCCCTTTCCCCCCCGGAAAATCATTTGGAGTAGAAGGACCCCTGATCAAAATGCATTGCCTCAGCCTCTAACCATTTCCACCTGACACTACAGTGAGTTAACAGAGCAAAAAAATAAATTAAAAAAATAGACCAAATAAATAAACAATGAGGTGAGATGCTCTTCAGTCGAGGCTTTAAATAAACAACTCATCTCCTTACGTCTCCGCCAGAGCTGAGGGCTGCCCCCCCTACCCTGTGGTGCTTAACGCTCATGCTAACAGCCAATCCCACGTCTGTGCCACGTTGCCGGGTCTCATATCAACATTGTCATCAACGCGAGTCAAGTGGAAGGTAATGGAGAGTGTCTGTGTCAATTTGGCTTTCTCACACTCCGCCTCTCGCCCCTTTCCTCGTCATCTGCTCTGATTTTAATAATCCCTGTCAAACTCCAAACAGCTCCCCACACTCCGCTCGGCTTCTTCGCTGCTGCATACAGTCTGTGCCACTCTCCCTGACAGGGCAGACAGGAAGCTCAACATTCATTTAGCCTGCACAAAGGGAGGCCTGTCCAGCTGGACAAATATTATTTTCCTCCGCTGACAGCCTCACCAGTTAAGCTTGTCCTTTATTATTTCTCCCTCTCTTCTGCTCTCTTACTGTTACCCCTCATCATCACGCTCCCTCCGCACCACTGTCTGAAAAGGGGCCTATACGCAGCCATTGCTGAAAGGGTAGAAGATTTTAAATCCATGGATTAGGAACTCAACATTGTAATTATATGTGCAGAGCCAGACAGTGTGTGCGCATGTGATTTTGAATAGTGTGTCGATATGTGTGCCGTCTACACCACCATACCTCTCTCTATGTGTATGAAAGACAGACAAACAGATGGACAAAAGGTCTGAATGTGTATACTGTATGTCTGCTGAGTGTCTACCTGCTGGTCTGCCAGCATATCATCTGTTATCTTAAGCACGAGTGTGTACATGTAAGTGCGTGTGTGTCAGGATTCTCCAAGCAGCACACAGGGCCTCATTAGTACTAGACCTTAAATCATTTGGTCTCCATTGTCTTGTCATTAGCTCTTTACAAAGCAGATGTTGGAGGAGCCCCTGTGTGTTTCACAGTGTTGCAACAGGGAACAACTGGGCCAGTCACTGAGATGCTGCCTGGCTGAGACATCAACTCCACAGCTATTAGAACAGGGGAAGGCACACACACACACACACCACTGTCCTATCTCTCTTGCTGCTGCCTGTCTACCCCAGCTAGGCTAACACACAGGCCCATTTACAGTAATGAGTTTGTCCTGAAATATTTAGCAGCGCGTCCCCCAGGCCGCCGCTTTAAAGCCACTTAGAGCATGTCAAGTTAAAGTCAACATTATTTTAAAGGGGGTACCTAACAGTCTGCTGTAAAGGAAACATAATAAATTAAATAGGTTCATATTCTAAGATAACAATACTGCTGAGAAGTAC
>JAVQJF010112484.1:0-17275 GCA_036023855.1 Gadopsis marmoratus
TCTACCCACGCCTTGTCATTTGATGGCTGGATGTTTCACCAAAAATATCATGTCAAACAGTCAAAAATAAACTGGTTAGCCAATGTTCTCCATTATGCGTATTGTAACTATAGTGCCAATTTTGCTGAGTGGGTATCGACGTAAACATTATCTAATGCTATGTCTTGAGACAGTTCAGCATCTTTGTACTTACTTACTTGTAGTTTAAACAGCTTCTTCATTTTATACAGTTCGGTAGTTTTCCATTCAGTTAGTAACTTCTACCTCAATATGTATTCATATTTGTTCATTTAGTAGGACTATTAATATCAGAAAATGTGATACTGCAAGAGTTATGCATGGAAACACAGGACGCCAACATGTACACCACATTGCCAAAACTATGTGGACACCCAAACATTATTGATAGAACGTCTCATTCCAAATCCGTGGGTACTAATGGGCTGTTATAGCCTCCACTTTTCTTGGAAGGCTCTTGCATGAATTTGGAACCTGGCTGTGGGAATTTGCTCGCATTCAGCCACAAGAGCATTAGTGAGGTCAGCCACTGATGTCGGGTGGTGAGGTCTGGCTTTCAGTCGGCGTTCCAAGTCATCCCAAAGGTGCTGGATGGGGTTGAGGTCAGGGCTCTGTGCAGGCCAGTCAACTTCTTCCACACCAAACTCTCGATTTCACAGTTTCTTTATGGACCTGGCCTTCACCAAACTGTTGCCACAAAGTTGGAAGCAACATATATTTATTGATATTATATTGTGTTTTTGTATCATTATATGTATGCTATAGTATTACTGCAACATCGAGCTGAAAGGCTGAGCCCAAACCATGAAAAACAGCCTCAGACCAGGGTGTCCACATACCGTCAGCCACATGGATAGATTGACTACTTCATTCATTTCAGTGGGGAATTGCCGATCCATGTGATTGTATTGTCATTTCATATACAAACCATTAAGCGTTTGTATATTGCATTTACATCTTTTGAATTTTTAAGCAAAAACAGCTATTCATAGACAGAGGAGGTCTTGTTCGTCCAGTGATCCTCACACAGAATGAATAATGTCTGTCTCTATTTTGTCTGTGTATACTGTCATTCCTTCCATCGTTCTTTCCCTCCTTTCTTCTCTCTATCAACCTTCTTCCTCTATCATCCCATCCCACCCCTGTTCCTTCCTGCCTTCCACACTCCCACGATCTCTCCTCCCTCTGCCCTCCTCGTCTCCTCCCTTCATCTCTCCTTTACCCTTTCTTTTTTCTTTCCTTGTCTGTTCCTGTGCGCCCTTTCTCTCTCACTTCCTTCCTTCCTTCCTTCCTTGCTCATTTCCTCTCTTGTCACCCTTTCTTTACCCCCCCTCCATCTGTAACCAGGCTTTATCAGTCACAGTAGGGTTATTTGTCTATCAGTTACAAGGGCATGTCTTTGCCAAGAATGAGATAACAGCGATGAAATCATGTGGTGGTCCTCTTTCTCTCATACTCTCTGTCTGTCTTCCACTCTCCTTTGTCCGTTCTTCCTCCTTCAGCCCTCCTTATCTGCCCCCATTTCCTCTGTCTTCATTTTTCCTCCCTTTCTCCCTGTTTGCAAGGGCACACACACACACACACACACACACACACACACACACACAATCTTCCCTCTTTTTCTGCTCTGTCTGTTTGTGTTCATTAGCCCAGTGCAGCAGGCATGGGTCTGGTTTGGGGCCTGAATAGAAGAACACTGGTCTGGCATGGAGCCTGGCATTGGCCCTGATCCTTTGTCACACCCACACACATACACACACACACACACACACACACACACACATACATACATACAGGCATGCACACATACCGTGCATGCATGCACACGCACATCACACAAAAAGCTGTAGACACGCCAGCAGGTACATATGGAAGAAAGACGCGCGCTCAGAAACACAAACATGCATGTGAGTACAGACACAGACCCCTTACACACACTCTCATGCGCACACACACACACTTGCACACACATACAGGCCTCCCATCCATCCATCTTAGCTCCTTGATTAGATTAGGCATTATTAATGGAGGGCCTGTGAGCCGAACAGACAGCGGGGTCACACCGAGTTTAATTCCATTCTCGGATAACTTCATTTGGCCTGATGCGATTGTTATTGCCCCGGTGCTAGATGTTTATAGGAAACAATAGCCCCCATAACACATCCAGACATCCTATTTAAAGAGGGTCAGTGAGGGGCATTGGATACAGCAGCTCCTCTTCCTGCCGCATTGAGTCCGGTGTTGTGGCTGATTTAAGGGGTTGGCCATTTCCCATGCTGGGGAAATGAGGATTAACTGGCGTATTGAAATGAATTACCTTAGCCGAGTGAGCATGTGCACCATCGACGTGTGCTTCCACTGCTTATGGATAGGCAAGCACAAGCAAAGGAAGCGGTGCTGGAATTTTGTGATAACCCTCCGTGTGGCTTTCAGCGAGCAGTAAATCTAGTGTTTTTTTTATTGGTTCGTCTCCGGGAGCTCGCTTGCAAAGAATAAACATTAAGCGTAGATGGCACAAATTTATTATGTGTGGTTGTCGACAATGCGAATAAAGCTGTCGAAGGGAGAGTGACAGAGAGGAAAAGGGGAGATGCACACTGCACCAGAGGAGAGACTGTAATTAAAGTGGAAGAGTGCAGGTTTTTGGTTCATAGATGGATAGAACCCATTCTTACATTTTCACTGAAACTCGCATTCTGACTGCATTTTCGAAGTCATAAGAAATTAACACTTATCAACTATATTTCAAAAAGCCGTGCTCATTACATGTAGGAAAAGATGGAAAACCACAATCACTTCTTTGAAACCCATCATCTGCGACCGCACTATTTGTTGTGACTTTGACCACATGGAAATGCAGGGAAATGGCGCCCTCAAAAACATCCAAAAGGCTAAACCAACTTGTCTGCGTTACTGCTCAAAATTGATTTCCACCCATTTAAAGCGAACGAGCGAGCAAACTGGACATCAAATGAGCCGCTCTCTTCATTTCAAAACACAGACCACATTAATGGGAGTCGGGTTTCATGTTGAAACATTGCAGCCCGCCGAGTGCCATTCCTTGGTTTTCATTTAGAAATGTTTTCGCCATGTCACGTTAATGTTACAGCCACTGACATTTCAGTCATCACCTCATCGGGGCTGAGGTAATGCCTTTTGGTATGGAACCAGGGGGTGCAGAAAAAGAGTGAAAACAATGAAAAAGTGTTGGAGCCAGTCCAAGAGCTGTTAGGAGAAAGCTTATCATGTAGGGTATTGCTGCTCTGTAGTCCTATTAGTGTTAGCATGCTGCTGATGGACCGTTCTGTGTGGGTGGGTTGGTCAGCGCAGAGCCAGAATGGAGGCCCCCGCAGATCCAGTTTCCCCCGTGATGGATGAATTTGGCTGGAAACTGTCGGTGGAGCTATGACCTTGTTGATTGCATGCATGTTTCATGGGGTGATGCTGTGGATTGAGGCTGCAGCTCCCCTCTCACCCAAAGCATGCAGTGTCCTCTCCAGGCTCCCTCTCTTTCCCTGATACAATCAAAACTGATTTAATTGCCAAGTTTAATAAATGTGCAGGAATTCTGATTGACAGCTTACATCACACACAGTAATATACATAATACAGGGTCAACAGGGCTCTTGCAGTGTAAATGAAATGTATGTGGTAGGTATTCATACATATAGCCTACCCATGAATTCAAGACCAAGCCTTTGATTACATTAAATTGAATTTGCTACACTAATTGTTTGATTAACAGAATCATGTGTAAAATGATGATATGATGTGGTGCTACATGACAGCAACAAGATGTTACTTTTAAAATTAACATTCATACTTATATTTTGGCTACTTTAGACAGTAGAGAAGTTGTTGTTCTCATAACCTACACAGGTGTAAGGTAATAAGCCCAGTTTAGCTCCACGTTCATTTGTACCTGGTGAAAATAAAGTGATTCTGGCTCTGAGATCCATGTGGCGGCACAGGAAGTGGGAAAGGGAGCTCCAGTTTCTCCTCACACCTGGTGCTTGCTAGCAGCAGTGCCCAGCCCTCTGAGTGCTACGGGAGAGCAGACTCACCGCGGACCATACAAGCTGTTGGAAAACCCTAGGTGGCCATAATGAGAATGTAGTGTAATGTATCACACTGCCGGCGCTATTGGAGCTAGAGGCATGCTGGGCTTGCAGCAGACGGGAAAGAAAGTTAATCACTGACTTAAGGGCTATTCTCAAAAGTTTTGGTCCTCTTTGAAAACGGAGGGAAACTTCATAGTGGTGAACCGTTTTTTTTTCGCTGTGGCTGGAAAGGTTTATGTGGACGAAATGATCCGTCTAAATTTTGGCATGGCTCCGTGACAGAGAAGTCCTGTGAATTTAGCCTGTTTGCCCCAAATAAATTCTGATATTGAAAGTTAAATGAGTACTGTAATAAAATGAAACTCCAAAATTGTTCCCTATAGCACATGGAGCCAAAGGCAATTATTTTTTTTTTCAATCACAGTTGCCCTTAAGTTTATACTGTATCTCCATATTTAAAAAACAGATGGTTGTCCTGTTATTATTTCCTATTAGAACAACAACATACAATGTTCTATCAGTGATGTGCTCCACATAATGCATATCTTCAGTAAGAGTCAACTGAGAGTTTTACTTTCATTTCATATCAGCAATCATTTTGTGAAAGTAGGTTTAAATCTCAAATCTCATTTACATATTAAAATGTATGTGCATTTACAAATATAATGCCTAAGTGAGAGTTTAGGTTTTCACGAAGACACAACTTATGTAAATATACATAAAGATATCAAGCTTGCATGGTAATAAATAACAATTCCATATAGACTCAGCTGTTTGCTACATACTTATATAGCCGTACAGCTGATTCGATGTAAGATCACAGAAATCCCACTGTAGATGAAAGCAGAAATTGTACACAAACTAGTATGTTCAGCTGTTTGCCAGTGTGGCAGTTTGATTACATACCAAGTGAGTTTGATATTGTCTACTTTTACGTGCAGTGTGCCATAACTGATGGTTGTATTCCAATCAGAGGCCGTAAAGCTGTCATCATCAGTCTGTGCTGCCAGAGGTCGCTTCCTCACTTCTCCCTCTGCACGGCCTGCGGTTTGTGTGCAAAACAAACAACTGATAACAACTAACTCCAGATAAAGGAGTGGTGTTTTAAACTGAGAGGGAAGTCGATAATGACACTTGGGGTTTTTAGAATGATAGGTTACAGTGTGTACGCTCACTGTTGGGAGCAGAGACGATCTCGACATGGCACTGATTACAAGTCAGGAGATAAAGAGATCACTGTTTGGTGTGTGTGTGTGTGTGTGTGTGTGTGTCTCCATACTCGTGGAAAGGTTTTTATTGAACGCTCAAATCACTTGGCATTGATGTCTTGTGTGCATGCATGTGTTTACTGTATTTATACAGCATATTTGTATTTATGTGCTATATAAATATAAAGTTTATTATGTGCATGCAGATGTCAGTGATGAATGTCTGTGCACATGCAGTGTGTATAATTGTGTATGTGTGTTAGAGAGAGGCCTAATGTAGCCACATAATGGAGTAGCCATGCTGAGGTGAATAATTCATATCTGGATGGGAGCTCACATGAGGATATCCAACCTTTTTTAATATATTAATTTATTGCACGGCAGATGAAGACTAAAATATGCTAGAGTGCTTTATTAGCTGCAAATCTATGTCACTAAAAGGCCTTTGTTTCCGTGAGGTTATAGGAGAGTTTGGCAGGTTACTGGCATTTATCTTCTTTGTCTTCCTGGATCAGAGCCAAAATCGGATGTGAATGCCAGGATCATTCTTCTATATTATCGTTGCACCATGTCATCTCTTTTTCTTTTCCTCTGTAAACAGAAAGAAGCAAACAAAAAAATAAATATATATTTGGCATTTATTTCTCTTACACCTTTCCCACACTGTATGGTGGGAATGACTCTGTAAGTGTGATGAAAATAATTGTGTATGGTCTATTACAAACATGTATTTTTTAATTATGTCACTTTGACTTTTTACTTAAACTAAGTATAGTTATATACTCTATAGTTAAAGTATGAGAGTATAAGCTTCTTTTATTGCTGTATCCCCTGCAGGCAACTTTGGACAGCTGTGTCAGGTAGCATATATGTGACATGAAGACGTGAAAAGAATATGATAATGGCCCAAATGTTGTTGGATCAGTCATTATTATAATTAATACCTGTCTGAGGTTTGGAGGTGAAAGTCAATATTGGAGATTTAATATGACATAAAGATGCATGGCTATAGGCTGCAGAAAATGAAGATCATACGTATGATGGTGGTAGATTGGGTTTCTGGTTGTTTGATCATCCTCCAAAATGAAGGCTCGGGTTCAGAACGCAGTGACAATGAGTATTGTTCAAGTCTCCTTGAGCAAGACACTGAAGGCTACATTCAGTAGGATTGCATGGTGCATTTGTTTGCCAAGGTTGTTCGAGCTAAGAGCGCAGATTTTGCCTTATTTGGCAAGATGTTTACGCAAATCAAGTTATCATGCAAATGCTACTCATTTGGGGGTTTTGATTTGCATGGCCTCACCTACTGGCTGTAAGGCGTGCTTGCTGTCCACTGTCAGTCCACTCTATGGCTTTCTGATTTGATCATTATAGTGATATAGTTGCTTTGATTGCCTAACTTAAGTAAATCCATACCTACCAGCAAGCACTAAAGATGAATTTTTAAGTTTGATTCCCATCGTGTCCGTCTCCGGCAAAATGCCCTTGAGAAAGACAACTGAACACTTAACTTGCTCTCCGTAGCACTGACCGCTCCACTTTAATGTGTTCATGGCTATCAGATGGGTATGTGAATAAACAAATTCCTAATTATCCTCCGTGGAATAATGTGATCTCCTCCACGTACACTTTAAGACTCTTTATAGAGAGATGTTATGTGCAAATCCATTGCTTTGGAATAGAGGAAAACAGCATTAGCCCAGAATGAGAAGGCATGAATATTGCATCAGAGCTTTGTTATGCTCAGGCTCTCGTCTCGCTTAATGGTGCACTTTACCAACTAGCTTTATCCATTAAATGAGTGTGCTTAATGTGAATGTACGTGCATGCATGTGCAGGAGAGATAGTGTGCATGTGTTGGGGGGGGAAAGGCAGAGTCCTTATTTACGTGGGTAAGTGATGTGTGCTTGGCTTTCCCTGTGCTTGTTCTCTATGAACACGTTTGTGTGCTTTGCTTGTGTAAAACTGTCCAAAAATGATCCAGTAGCAAATTGTTAAACCTTAAACAAATGATCTTAAAAAAAATGCATGGCCTCTATTGACTTCAGTGAAACTATAAACGGAAAAAGGCGGAAATGTTCCATTTCGCGTCACACACCGTGAGCTCAGCATCGACTGGACGTGAACAAGCAGCAAGATAATTCCCAGTTCTTATCTTCCAAGATAACAACTATGGCTGCTTGTTTAACTTCTACAGTGACCTCTCCGTTGTTGCTTCTGCTTTTTTTTTTTTTCCCTTTACCTCTTCTCCTGTGATCAAGGCTGGGAAACTCAATACCCCCGACGTGCTCTGTTTTCACCTGGTCGTCACGGTAACCCACAAACACGGGGCGGCCGTGAATGAAATTCCTGTGTGTCATCAATCACTGGCCGACAAAGACGGGATTGTTGTGGTCTTTGAGTGACGCAGGGGGAATGTGCTGGCTGAGGTTGAGGCTGGGTGCCTTGTGCGGTCTGGACCAGCAGGCCCTGAGCTGAGACCTGGATGTTTACACTGCTCTCCTGACACTGGCACTGATTCAGGTTCAGTTCAAAATGAGAGAGAGAGAGGGAGGGAGGGTGAATGAGAGTCCCTTTACTGTTAGTGTTGGATATGAAGACCAGAAGATTTTGACAGGGAAGAATTTTTTGTATTTACTGTGTACTCATGCACATGTGGATCAGTAGGAATATTGGAATTGAGTATAGCAACATACTTCAACATTAGGACGTACGGGTGATTTAACACACTCTATAGAGGCCATATAAGTCTTTAAGTTTTATTACAGTGTTAAAATATACATTTAAGTTTATGTATGTGTACCCAAAACTATTGCCTGTAATAACTGGTATTGCATCTGTCTAAATTTTTGCATCCAACAAAAGGCCCAAACAGGTAAACTCTGTAATGTACTGACCAAGATGAATCGGATTGTACTTGGTCTGATTCTACAGCACTTGATGTATCCAGCTGGACTCCTGCTCATTTTGGCAAGGAAACAAACAATAACAACAACAAACATCTGGCTCAGTGTTCATGGTTTCTGTATGTAACAACTTTTTTGAATGACAGAGTTTAAGACAACACGTATCAACATTCAGACCCGGGGCGTAAACTCCTTTAAGGACTTTCACATTTTGGTGAGTATGCTATTTGCGTTCTTGCCAAGACTTAGTTAAGTAGATTGACAACACTCTCATATCTGTAAGGTAAAGAAGCTACAGCCAGCAGCTAGCACAATACCCCGCTAGCTGTTTCCCTGTTTCCAGTCTTTGTGCTAAGCTAAGCTAACTGGCTGTAGCTTCGTTGTTAACCGACAGATATGAGAAAAAACAACACACAGCCACTCCTAGTGGCCAAATTCCAAGTCACCTGGTCACCATTTTTGCCTGATAGATGGTTGCTTTAGAAAAATATTTGATATTTTAAATAGAAACAGCTGATGATCCGATTTGTTACTTAGCTACTCACAAGCTTGTGCCATCTCTTTTAAACACCAATATTTGTTTTACACAAACATTAATATACATTAATTCTGACAAATAGCATCATTTAACATACACTCAACAATCTTTAAATCCTAGACCAAGTGCAGTATTACTAAATGCAATGCATCTTATACAGTTTTGGCAAATGTTAGACCATTTGTGCTCAGACTGAGACTTTATTACTGTAACCTTCCTGATAGCAGAAGGTGTGATTGCTTGCCTTGTAATGAGCCTATATGCTTCTCCTTTACTCCAAACAACTTCCAATCTCTAAATCTCCTTCTTCAGCCCTCAGACTCATTACAGCGTCAACACTCAGCCCACTTCTGGATCTTTGCCTAATCATCCATGCATCCTAAACCCAGTCATTAGCATGTATGCATGCTAACAAGGCTATCGGGAAGGACGACCATGTGCCATAATCCCCCCCAGCATTCCCACTCCATAACACTGGGAATCTGGTTCACATTTGTGCTGCCTGCTGATCCGTCTCGGAGCGTTTGGGTTCAAACTGGGAGGAAGGAGGGGTTTCTACGATCAAAGGAACACTTTCCTAAAATTAACTTTGTATTTCGTGCCGTATCCTAGCAATGAAAACAGTGTTTAAAGCACGGCAAAGAGTTTATTCCTCAAATCATATCATCATATTCCTCTCTTCTACTTCTAACTTCTACACTGCTATTCTTCCACTTCCTTCCTTCTGTATTGCCTGATGTATCTTGTTGTATTTTGTGTTACTGTGAGTTTTTGAATCTAAATTCAAGTTCACCAAGAAACATGTAACGTCCCATGAAATTACAAGTTGACACCATTTCTGTTTGTCTACAGATTAAACAAATGAGATAACATGTTTATCAGTGAGCTGCTGGTAGGCGAATTTTGTAAGTTTGGACAGAGCCAGGTTAGCTGTATCCCCCTGCTCCCAGTCTTTATTCTAAGCTAAGCTAATCGCTTCCAGGCTCCTGCTCCACACTTAATGCACAGATATGAGATTCATATTGATCATCTCATCTAACTTTCGGCAAGAAAGCAAACATAACAGCAAAGTAAGCACATTTCCTAAAATGTCGAAGAATTCCTTTGCATGAAACTTGACTGACAACCTGTGTGTTTTCTCGTCTCTTGCTCCACTGTCACTCAATGCTATTTACTGTTACTGCACAGAAGCAGTTATGCCTATTATACAAAATGCACACAGATACACACACATACATAATAGGCGTTGCAACATGGCATCAGTCAGCGTTCTTTGTCTTTCAATAACAGTGACATTTCCTCTCACAGCGGATTGTTATTCTAAAGTTAACAGCCAGTTTAAAGCCGCTGAGCTCCATTTCCTCTATTTCCTTCATAATACCACAACAAAGTATGTTCTGCTCCTGTACCTGCTTAGCTGAACAAATACTGTACAAGTATACTGGTGTGAGCGCACATGCACGCACAGCAGACACACATACTCAAACACACATACACAAAGGAGGTTCCTGTTCCTACTAAGACCTCTATTGTCAACAGTAGCATTGGTGAGATCCAGTAGTTCTATGGAAGTCCTCTCCTCTCCTCTCCTCTCCTCTCCTCCTGATTTACAGAAGCCAATATGTTCAGGCTTCCTTATTTTCTCCAGCGGGACGTGTAGCCCTGACAGTAAATCTCTATCACCAATACTCCTCCATATGGCTGCATGAAAATTTCATTGTGGAGAGCCTGAGGCTAAAGGGCCTAGCTGTTGGAGAACGTGTGTGTGTGTGTGTGTGTGTGTGTGTGTGAGATAATGCAGTAATTTGGGGTTGGTTGACATTTGTAGCTGTGTGGAGTTTTTTTGTCACAAGGGTGTTGTTGGTGCATATATGTGTGTAGGTGCCTGCAGTATCTATGCACTGTATGCATGTGCATAAAACCAGGCCACAAGATTTATGATCTAGCACAATGCCCTTTATTGCCTTGAAGGAAATTCAGTTTTCAAGACTAGCAATGAACACTGCCCATCATACACAAAGCACTTTGTAGGAGATGATATACCAGTTCTTATATTAGAGACTGCAGGGTTAGGCAGTGTGTGTGTCTGTCTGTGTGTGCAGGGCCAGATGACATATTTGGGATTTTTTGGGTGACTCTCATAGATGCAGACTTCCATCTCATCACTTTTGAGTTGAAAACGATCAATAGATTCTATATGGTATTCTCCCTCAAAGTATTTTATGGTATAATTGCTATGTTGTAGTTTTTGCAAATAATTAGCCTTCCAGAAGATCCAGATTACATGTACTGCTCAAAGGCAGCTCAGATGATGTCTGTTAAGCTTGCAATCACTGAATAGTCTGCTGTATTGTTTTTAAATACCCTCCAAAGATTGTCTAATCTTCCTGGTATCCGTTGCCTGTGTGGAACTCATCTGGTTTTGCAAGCAGAGTAAAACAAACATGGGAAATTATTTGGAAATCCTATTCTGACTCATGTGGGGCTGCAACAGAATCGCCTGCAGCTACCGAAGAAGGCAGCAGGTTTAAACATGCAATGTGTTCATTCAACAAAGCGGAATGGAATAAAGAGTCAAGAGTGAAATACATTTTCTGTCACTGAGGTACATGTGACTCACTTAGCTGAAATCCTCACTGTACTGTAGGCTTGCGTTGCTGCAGAATGAGCCTTGCTTTCAGGTCTTCAGGGAAGCAGCCACTCTAGAGGTCACTGTTGTAGTTCCAGGGGAAAGACCAGCAGTGATGAATGGAGGATGTGAACCATAAATTAACTTTTTCCTGCTAAATGGTTTCATTTTATAAATTGTTGATGTCACTTAATAATTGTCTGCGTGTCTTACTGCTGCGCAAACTCATTATTAAGCTTAATTTTATGTCTTAATTCTTTCGGAGCTTATATTATGTGATGCCTTTCGACAACATGTTAGATTCTTATTTTTTTCCAGTTTCAGTCCCAAAAACGTGTGCATTGTGCCCTTCCTTTTTCCAGAGAGGGGAGAGTAAGGTCTTTAATATTTTAAATGAATATAGAGTAAATGTGATGCATTACGTGGCCTCATAAATATACAATACACTGCTCGAATATGTCCTTCTCTACCACTGTGTGTGTTTATGCGAGTGTGCGCACTTGTGTTTGTGTTTGTGTGTATTTTGTTTGAAGTCAGAAATGCTGTGTTGTGTTGCATTTAACCATGCGGGGGTAATTAGCATTAAACAGAAACTCAGGAAAGTAACATACTGTACAGCAAGCAGCAGAAATTCCAGCAATGCTGTAGTTCTGCAAAAAAACCCCCAAAAAAACATGTTTACACTCAAAGTTCTTAAAAACTCCTAGCCATAAAGGTAATTCATTTTTCACATATTGGTTGGCTGTGAACTACATCACCATTGATTAATCATTCATAGGCTCCATCTGTGTCCTGGACATTTCAACAGCAGACTCCAGGGCTCTATATAATACAATGGCAAACAGGGACTGGGGGACACACTTTTCATGTCCATGAATAAGGGACATATAGAATGGACACAAGAAAATATGCCTCACATCTTGTGTAAGAACCTCATGAGACCCACATTGTTTACTTTATTACACTCACTAGAGTCACTGTGGATACAGACAGCAGGATTTCTGCATGCATTCTGACAAGTCTTTGAACTTGTCTGGATCTAATGGTTTAGCCAATTTAAGTCAGCATTACACAATAGTTATTTTATACTGTTCAGCTTAAGCCAGATTATCAAGGCAAGCTGTGGAATCGTGTGTCTGATCCAGTTCAGGTTTTGCGAGGACAATGCTTCAGTATTAGACCACCAGTGCTTCCCTGTAATTTTTCATTACAGCAGATTTGTTCTGGTTTTGGTTCCATATCCGTTATCGAGTTTTGGTCTGACGTTTGGTTTTAGAGGAGATTTTGGTACAAAACCAAATAACTGCAACTGATTTGGGGGAATCCCTGAGGATCGTTTGGGAATTTAATAGGTAAAAGTGATAATTCTACGTATCGGTCTTTCTACTAGCTTTGTGTTTTGACTGGGAAAATCACAGAATTTGGTTGTTGTGTTCCATTATTTCTGGAACAGTGGTGGCAATTTCCTTGCTGACCCAACAATGAATGAAAGCAGAATATGGTTGGACAACTCAGAGCACAAATAACATAAAAACACAGATGCAGGCATACACACACACACACACACACACACACACACACAAACGTGCACAAAGCAGCTTGCACATGCAAGCCTGCACACATACAAACATAGTCGCACATGGATGAACAGACAGACAGACGCACGCACACACACACAGCTGCAGTTATGTGCTTGATTGTCTTACCATCAGTCATTCTACCAAGTGGTAATTGAAAACACATCTCCCCCAGCCCCTGGCACCCATTACAAATAAGACACACTGGGGCTTTCTCCACACAAAACAAAGCATAATAACAAATAGAGTCGGAACGACCAACAGAGAAAGAGAAGCACACTGTAGTTTCTGGCACAACATGAAGAGAACACGCTCCCAGTGATTGGTGGAGAGCCAAATCCATATTTTCAAAAAGGGAAAAGAAGAAATATGTGTTTCCCTGACAAACAGATGCAGCACTTGTCCCGGGCCGATTCATAAATCGTCATTTTTCAGCTCGAGTCTTTGGAAAGTCTATTAGTTCCGGATGTCTTCTTATCCTCCAGTTTCTCTGAAATTTTAAGCATAAAGCACAGAAGGTCAGATGGACACAGAGACAGGCTAACCATAGATGCACATATTGAACATTTCTAATATACATTTTAACACAGACACACTGGAAAAACCTATAATCATGTAATTTTTTCTATTATTGAGTCTGTTTTTTTAAAGAGCAGGAATCTGCCAATACACTAACATTACCGCATCTCAACCTGTTTTGAACCGAGATGTTTCCGGGTTATCATTATTGTTGTAGAAATTAATCTATCTTGTGAAAGGACAGAATAAGGCAGATTGCTGTACTGGAATCAGGATCATTATCTAACACACGGACAGATTTGTCCTTTTAGTTTTAAACTTATTTTATGGAAATAATAAGTACTCAATAGACAGTCAACAGCATTCCACCCGTTTAACATTGCAGTTCATAACATTGTCGGACTCACAATGGACAGAATTAAAATATAACCAGAGATATAATCTGTTTAATTCCATGCATGCTTCCCCCTTGTCAAAACCCGATTACCCACGATGCAGCTTGCTTGCCAACACTTTGGATTTTCATGCGTTATGCTAGGAGTGGCTAATGTAGCCTCAAGCTGCTAGCTGCTAGATGAGGAGCGGGCTACAGAGGTCTGGTAAGGTCACTTCTCCACAACCCCAGATTATTTTATTTTCAAACTTGCAGTCTTCAAGCCAAATTGACACTTGAGGCAGTTTATCAGACTTCGTGCAGCTCCCCCTAAAGCCACAAAAGGCTTTAGACAACTTTTTTCACATGTGCAGTAGTACTACCCAAGTATGCAAAGTGCAGATATTGTGCTTTCTGGTTGTAACTCAGATTTGACCAAATATGTGGTTACTTTGCCTTTTTGGGGCAGAACAGGTCCCTAATGCCTATCACATGTAACACTAACAGCATCGTATTTGTCATGACCTGGAGGTATGAGAGTAAATGACAGAGACTTAATTGGCAGCTGAGAATGGTAACACCTGCAAACAGCCAGCGTCTTGTCCATGCGGTCAGACTGAATTCTCCACACACACCACCACCACCACCACCACTCAAAACAAAGGCTGATCAGTGAGGCAGAAGAAAAGTGAGAGGGGGGGGGTTGGGATGGAGGGAAAAAAAGGCAAGGCTGACAAGCCATGATTGATGTTCGCCCATCACGCTAGGCCTGACAGTCATCCCGCTTCCTCCCTCCATTTGCACCAAAGTCAGCAGTGTGTGTGTGTGTGTGTGTGTGTGTGTTAAAACCGATTCAATCAATAAAGTGCGGCTCTCTGAATCACAGGGCAATAGCCAGATTGCTGACGAGACAGAAGATGCGTAGGAGAGCACATTTTACATGTAGATTAAAATCGCGGCATGGTAACCTTTAGTGTGGGTGGCCGTGTGTGTGTGTGTGGGGGGGGGGGGTGTAGCATGTAAACAGGACTTGTATGTGAAGGTGGCATGTGTGACACTATTGAGATGGTCACATGTTGTGGGGGCAATGTATTCAGGTGAGCAAGGACTGGGCCTCGGCATATGTAAGAATATAAAACATCTACTTACCAAAATTAACTCGGTGGACACTATGAGAATAAAATCATATATATTTTAGTAAGTTTCTTCTAGCTGTTCTGGGATTCCCTGCTGCTCTAACATGCGCGCACACACACACACACACACACACGCACGCACGCACACTAGCTCCATTTCTTGCACTTTGTCATGTAGTTCTTCTATTTGTTGTTACTTTGTTACTTTAAAAACTTTAAAGTAGTAAAATTAAACATGCACATGCATGATATCTACTATTGGAAAGTAACTAAGTACATTTACTCAAGTACAGTAAAAGTACTGTTGAGGTGCTCCTACTTTACTTGAGTATTTCCATTTTCTACAACTTTATAATTCTACTCCACTATAATTCAGAGGCAAATATTGTACTTTTTACTCCACAACATTTATTTAATAACTTTAGTGACTTTCCAGACTAAAGATACAAAATATAAACAACAAAAATATCAGGATGTATTATTCTAGGTTAAGATAAGAATGTATTGATCCCCAGGCATCAGCAGTAATATAAAGTAATAAATGTTAAGTAAGTAAAATATTGTACACATTAATGCATAAGCAGTTATAATACAATATACATTATTCTGAAATGTGCCTTTCTGCATGATGAGTACTTTTACTTCTGCTACTTTAAGTATATTTTGATGCTAACACTTTTGTACTTTTACTTGACTAAAATTTGAATACATGACTTTACATATACTAGATCTGTGTGCTTCTTCCGCCACTGGCCTATACATTCAATAAGTCTGTGCTGTTTGCTAAAAACCGCTCTGGTGCACACGGCGCGATGCCCTTGATGCTGCTGGCAGCAGCGACAGCAGTTTGTTTGGAGTAAACAAAAGAAGTGGGAAGGAGAGAAAACAGACAAAAAAACAGCACCAACTGAACATGCAATAAATCTACAGAACATGATGTCCTGCGAAGAAACATCCCAGCTGTGATGATTAGCAGCAAAGATGTGGCCAACATGAAAATACAAGTAAGCGGAAAATTTATAGATTATAACTTTGAAAGCTCTCTATAAATAATCTGGACTTGTTGTAAGCAATGCTTTAAAGCCACAACTGATTCATGACTTGGTTGGATTTGTTGTGCACACTTCTGTCTTCCCCATCAACCCCCCACACTGTGCCGTCTGTTAAAGAAGAGAAATATAAATAAATAAATAAAAAACACTGACTGCCAACATAACCTCTTACATTGTCATAACATTGAAGATCTCCAGAATACTAACTCATTGCACTCACTTTTGACAGTTTTTATTTTGAGGTCCTGAAGTAACAACCAATTACTAAAGCACACGGTATTTTACCATATTTGCATTGTACCGTCCCTCCTATTTAAGTGAAGAAATCAGGTATCACATCTTATACATAAAAGGAAACAGTTCACACATACAGATGAGCAGGGTGTGTTTGCAAGGGGACGATACATTTCTTCAACTGTGAAATGCAAAGTCTGAAGCCAAGTCACCCTGGACATTTAATATCAACCTCCATTCTGGGGCAGAGCGTATATTAGCTGCAGGGATGAACACTCCATGCCTCCCCTGTTTCCAACCTCTCTTTACATGCTGCAAACGTGGCGACTAGCAAGCTCCAACAAAAATAGGGCTGTTTCAGAAACTAAACTGAATTCCCACGCTGCCAGGAGGGCTCCGCTTCCCGGTGAAGACTTTCAAAACCGAATCCTCAAACGAAAACATACAAATCTGTTCCCCCCCGCTCTCAGTGGAGAAAACACGGGGCAAAGCCTTGATGGAAATGTTTCATTTCTTTTCCTCCCAACAGATGCTAAACGAGCAGCACGGATCTCTCGATTTGCATCTTTAGTTGCTTTGTTGATTTGATAACACATATTTGCATTTGGAAACAGCTCGAGTAATTTGACTGGGGACTCCCAATTTGCCTTTGAGGAGAAGACTGTGCTGCAAACATTGCTTTGCTGTGAGCTGGCATTCCTTCCCTTTGCTTTCTACTTGGCATACATTGTATATTTGAGTGTGCGATAGAAAAGGGGTGTGTATTAAATTAACATAACAAATAATTATGGCGGCTGAGGGGATAGTGCGGTCGTCCATTAACCCCAGGGTTGGTGGTTCGATCCCAGCTCCCGCTGTCCGCATGTCGAAGTGTCCCTGGGCAAGACACTGAACCCCGAGTTTCCCCTGGTGGAGGCCAGCATGGCAACTGTGTCCCCATCGGTGTATGGATGTGGTGTGAGTGTCCCCTAAATGTCTGTTTGTCTGCCCTGCGATTGACTGGCGACCAGTCCAGGGTGTTTCC
>JAVQJF010112507.1:0-23829 GCA_036023855.1 Gadopsis marmoratus
GTGAGTGACTAGCGCTAGCATGTTTTTAACTTGCTAGGGTATTAGCTGTTAGCTCACTAACTCAGCTAAGAGAGCATATCCTTGCTATTTCCACTCACTTTTTGTGAGAGACCAGCAGAGAACAAACGCCTCATCAGTTCACTGTGGTGCTTGACACAGACGTCAGCCCCTCCACACACACTCGGAGCCTTTTGCTAACGGTCAGTGTTTTGTGGTGACAAACCTCATTTGTCCCCAGTTGTCAAACCCGTTTTTGTTTACTCGTCGGCCCAATGTGGATAACATCAACTAATCTTACTCAGTCACGTTAGTTCTTCCTGTGTTTGTAGTCTTTGAGCTAAATTGACTGAGTCATTCCGATTACGCCAATTCCAAATGGAATGCTACAGCATGTTTTCGTGTCAATATTAGGACAATATAGCAGTTTAAGCATTTCAGATGTACACATGCCATTACCTGCCAAATATTTTCGCCTTTTACTTTTCAAGAGAGACATTTAGCCCAGTTCCACGTCTTAAAGGAAAAATGCTTTCACACGTTAACCCAATACTGTTTCTCTCCCCACACCCACTCGCACACCTCCAGAGGATTGTGAAGCAATATGCAATGTTTCTCATCATTGGAGATGGTAAACAACCTCTAAAAAGGAAAATACGGGAAGTGCGTGAGTTAATTTGTGACAGTGGGGTCTTTTCGGTTCATCCAAAATCAGAGTTTGCTAATGTGTTTGTTTGGAACTATATACGGAGCCCCTCTGGGGTCATATGGTCGAAAAATAAAACCTCTATGTGTAATCCGTGCCCTCGGACACTAGCCCTAATGAGCAGCGAGCAGCCAGCTTGCTAACATCATGTTAACAGTTTGCCACCGTCCCAAACTTTCACTTTTCTTTTGGTTAAATAATTATGCATTTATTTTGCCTTTTACAGGCCTTTGGGCAAACGGTCAAGCATCGAAAATTAACGTGAGAGTTGCCAGGCCTTGTGTCAGCATGACAGCCCTGACTGGGCAATAGAATTTATATTTTTATTATATTACCAGGGGACCTGATGTGATTTAGAAATTACCCCCCTTTGCACGGGATAAGCAAAGTCTGAATAGAATGCTCCATAGGGAGATGCATACATGTGTGTAATGGTCCACTTCATTTGCTGCTGTGTAGAAAAAAATGCAAACTGAGTGGACAGATAGGGAATCTGAGGGCACGGATTACACATAGAATCTTTTGTTTTCTACCATATGACCCCAGAGGGGCTCCGTAGAAACATAATCATTATTGCCAGAGGAAGTTAAGAAGGCTACACTTCGTAAGACAGTATAATATTGTAAGGAGCAAGTTGGATTTTCAATGTGATAAACAATTTGACCATTTAACTACTGGAAAATGACTTAAGTCATGCTGGATGCGGCTTCCTAAAGACACCCATTACAGTAAAATCTCTTGTCAAACAGCACATCACATATCAGCCCATGAAAGTTATGTTGATCGTGTTGATTTATACAAACTAGCCCCAACTAAAGAGGCTCCACTCCAGTTTAATGATGCCTCCACTTAATCAAGAATGGTTTAATTAGCTGTGACTGGAAACCATGGCCCCCGATGAGAATTAGTTAAAATTAGACACACTTGTCTTTAAACTGCTGTGTTCCAAAGTTTGGATCTTAAAAGAATCTGCAGTCTGTAATGCTGGCTTTGCTTAAAAGGAACTCGGCAAAAGGGAACTGGGAAATGTCCTCCCCACTAATTACATAAATACAAGCACACAAGCACCCAGTGCTCTAAACAAATAGAAATATCTTAAAGAGGGACTTCCGTTCTCTTATTTCACCAGACACAAGATGGATGTACACGTAGAGAAGATCTGCTGCACTTCTTGAATTCGTCCTGCAGTGACCTTGCGCCCAGGGAGGGTTGTGGGAATGGGTAATTCAGCAGATGCCTGAGTTGAGAGGCCCAGGGGATTGTGGCCATAGTTAATCTCTACAGTCTTCATTCTTTTACTCTCTGTCTCATACTCGTACTGTATGACTTATTAAACTAGGCAGGGTATCTACAGGTCTTGGAAAAATCTCAAAACGGAATTGAATACAGTTCCTTCAGAAACAGGCCTTGCCGGGAGATGTTGGGATTGTTGTAACAGTGGATTGTATGTGTAGGAAGCTCTTCAAACCTTTTTTTGTTTTTTGTTTTTTGTTTTTTTTTTTGTTTCAGTCAGAACCATCAGACCTGTGGCTAAACTTGTCTACAGTGTCTAGACAGCGCATCGTATCATAATGGGCTGGTGTCGATTTTAGCCAAAACTTAAGTGAACTTAAATGTATTAATCGTTTTATAATTGGTTATTCCATGGGTGTCAATTTCTTTGACCATCCAGGTCACGTTTATTTAATTGATTATATCACTAGGAACTATTTTTATATAATGACATACTGGAGAAAGATATAATAATAATAATAATAAACAATTCTAGATCACATTATCCCTACTGGTTTTCCATCATATTTTCACTCTTTGGCAGGTATGTTCAATTGCATTCTCTGTGGTCTCAAATTTAACCTGGTGAACCCAGCAGAAACCCTGCTAAAAAGCCTTATTTGTGTTTTTAGTTCCTCTCCTCTTCTCTCACCCCTTCTTACTCCCTTACAGAGTGCTAATATCTACCCAGCACAGACCCATGAAGCTGTCACATGTGACATAGTTCAGTTCTCTCTTGGCCACAGCCATAAAACAAGCAGTAACCAGTCTGGTTGGGCAAGATAAACAAATCACAAATCTGGCCACCAGTGGCCCGTGTCATGGAGCGTTTCTTACAGTATGCCTGGGAAAAGGGCAGAAAGCCTATAGTGGGAAAGAGGTGTTGTCTTTTAGAATAGTAGGAAACTGCTTCGCCTTTTATTCTTTCAGTTTTTCTTTGGGTAGCTTGTATTTTGCAGTTTGAATAGCATAGTTTCATCAATTTGGTGTGCAGGTTTAGCTGCGAGGAAGAACACATCAGGTTGTCTTTGTGATGAGATTTTGCATGTTGATTCAGGCGCCACCCCCCACCCCCCCATTATTCCTCACTCCGCACACATACACACACAACCGTGAGTGCCTTTCCTTTATGTCCCATAGACATACTATGTGGTGATGCACATTCTCCTCTCATGTGGAAAACAGAATACATGAATGTAGGTCAGCACCACAGACTGTAGTCCGCACGCCTCCTTGCTGGAACAGACTTGAAGTGCTGTTCATGCTTTCCCAGACTTCTGCCAGGAATTCCATACAAAATCCAGGGCGGCATGAACTCAACGGATAGAGTTAATGGATAAAACCTGTACACTGCGGCGGATACCTTAAAGACAGAACAACTTGCGTGTCTGAACGAGTCCTGCTAGCTGGCTGTACTGTAACTGTATGCCGTCTGACTAAGGTCAGTCTTCTCCTCAGCTCATGTGAGATTGAGACCGACTCACTAATCCGATGGGAAATGCAGCGTGGCGACTTGCCATTAGGCTGCCATGTTCTTCACTTGGAAAGTGACGTCATGGCAGTCTGGGCGAATGTGGTTGTAACTTGTCCTCATCGCACCGAAACTAGACGTTTGGTATGCAAGGAAACAAAAAGAAATTGTGTGGTGTTTTCCGTGCTCTTCCTATAAAGGGTAGAGTTTTGCAGTAGTTCATTTCTGGGGGGGGAGTTGGCCTTTACTGATGACATATTGGCATAACATTACTGTAGCTGTTTTGTTTTTTTCTTCATATATCACAACGTACAGTAAAAGACACCCACCCAACGAGCAATAAAAATCGGAGACTGTTTTTCTTTATATAACATTTTTATTAAAACGTTTATTTTATGGTTTCTATTTTTATCCTTTTGTCACAAGCACACTTTAGCTTTTTAGTGACTATAAATCACTGCTAACATCTTACTGAGACATGCTCTATGAGTTTTTACACTGTCTGAAAATAGTGACTATTTAGCTGATAGTCACACTAAAAGTACAACAAACACAAACCCCCCATAATTGATCATTTACCTCTAGTGGTATCTAGCCATTCAGATAGTTTTGATTGTATTTGTCAAGTTTTGTTGTCTCTTTTGACTATTTATGCCTTCACCTCAATATCATGATGGTGAAGGTGCCTGGAAATTTGTTTGTGGTGATCAAAGTATAAAAAATGTCAACAGCAATCAGCTGCATGAGTCTGTGTCCCGGTTGCTCTGGATGAGTATATTTTGGTAGAAAGTAGTCCTTATATGAACGGTTGACAGTGTGTTCTGTGGATTATTCAGAGCAACCAGTACATAATGTTTCCGTAAAAAACATGTTGCTTATCATTTTTAAATGCAGTTTTTCAATGCTTTGAACAGCACAAACAAACAACATGGGTGGAGCCAGACATCTTAAGAGAAGAAAATATAAAACCAAAACTATAAGTATCTGCATGGCTAGATTCTGTAAGTGAATAAATACTTTTGTTGCATTTGGGTGGAGGCAGATCATTTAGAGATGGATATCTCAAAAACTAACTGGGCGAGTAAAGCTGAAACTACGTGCACGACCATATACCAGATGTAAATGAGATGTTTTGTTTTAGTTTTTTTTGTTATTTGGGTGAACTGTACCTTTTAACTTGTAGTGTTCTGTTTGAGCTCTAACCGGCCTATACTGTTTTTGAAATAATATAATTTCTATCTTAACCCAGGTGCCTTTGCCAAGGTGAAGGAGAGCCAGCGGATGAGTGACGAAGGGAAGATGGACCAAGACGAGGCCGACGGCATTAGGAAACGCTGCCGAACTGTTGGCTTTGCCCTCCAGGCAGAGATGAGCCACTTCCATCAGCAGCGAGAGGTGGACTTCAAAGACATGATGCAGGCCTACCTCAAGGAGCAGATAGCCTTTTACCAACGTGTTGTGCAGCAACTGGAGCGCACCCTGCGCATGTACGACTGTCTGTAGAGACTCATGGGACTGCTTGCCCATTTCAAGATGCCAAAAATACACAGAAGAGAAGCAAAGCAAGATCCAAGTCTTAACTCTTTTGTCAAGGCGTTTTGTGTTGGTCATTCAGTCTGAAGACACACGTCTTTCACTTTGATAGATTCAAAGTTGCATTGTTTTGTTGTTTTTTTTTTTGAAGACCTACTGTACCTTTTTATTACTGAAATACACATCACATAGGCAATGCTGTTTATTTTACATAATTTAAGGTAAAATAAGAATATAGGTTTTAAATTTGTAGCGAATCTATAGTTGATTGTTCTATAGTGTAACACGCGCCATGAAACGGGTTCTGTTTTGAAATTGTCCCCTTCTCGCCAACATCATGACATTCATTCATGTCAGTTTCTCCGATATCTCCTTGTACAAGTCACAAATGTCTGTCTTAACTTTGCACCATGTGGACGACTCACTGATACAATGTAATTCAGTTTAGTAAAGTCATTTTCTGTGCCTTTTAAGGATCTGAGGCATTCTGATGGAATGAAAATATTCTTTAAACGGGCCATTTGTCTGTAGCATGGCTAGTGTTTTGTAGGGGACATTTTTTTGGAATGAATTGTATTTAGAAACAAGTTTGCACATGTTGTTGTATACAGTGGGTCATAGTGTGTGGGGATGTGTTTATGTGTGAGAGAGCGAGTGCTGCTGTGCTGATCAATTCCCTTTTCCACAGTCGAAGACAAAAAAATGATATCTTTGTATGTTGCAGATTTATTTAGTCAATTAGTATGAAAGGTAGTCACATAGTTGAAGTGGGTTAACTGGTTATGTGAGGCAGAACATCAACTTGGCATTTCAGTTTTAAATCATTTAATTGACATAATACCAAATTCTTTCTATATTCCTTAATGCAGTCTGGGTCAGAAAACAATGCGATTTTTGCTGTTCATATCAAGCATATTAAAACATCTAATGCACAAATAACACCACATTGCATCATTCAGATTATCTTTACAATGTACCCAGAATAACGTAAAGAAATAGTTTGACATTTTGGGAAATACGCTTATTCGCTCTCTTGCTGAGAGTTAGGTGAGGAGATCGACACTGCTCTCACGTCTGCCCGTTAAACGTGAAGCTAAAGCCAGCAGATGGTATGGTTAGCTTAGCATGAATACTGGAAACGGGGGGAAACGGCTAGACTGGCTCTGTGCAAAGGTTGTAATAAATCTGCCATACCAGCTTCTCTAATAGCCACTAATTAAAAATGTTACTTTTCGTTTGTTTAATCTGTAAAAGAAAAACATGTAAAAATGTCAATTTGTGGTTTTGCGGGGGTTATGACACTGTGCCTGTTGATGAAATAGTCCAGCCCATAGCCTCCTCTAAAACCACAATTTGTCATTCTTACACTTGGGTTTTGTATGGATTAAAACAAACAAAATATAACATGTTAATCAGTGAGCTTTAGAGATGCAGGAAGGCAGATTTTGTTACCTGTGGACAGAGCCAGAGCAGGTGTTTCCCTGTTTCCACTCTTTATGCTAAGCTAAGCTAATCAGCTGCTAACTAGAGCCCCAAATCCATTGAGTGTGGTATCGATCTTCTCGTCTAACTCTCGGAAAGAAAGCGAATACACATATTTCCTAAAATGTTGAACTATGCCTTTAATAATACATATACCTTATTACTCTTATTCCAACTGTGGTCACAGTGAAGTCTCACCGTTTCACACTTTGTTTTTCACATTTAATGTACCAATTTCTCCACACAGAATGAGATTTGAGGGACTGAGGATTTGAGTGCCACTCTTCACTGTTTGAGTGTTTGTTTCAAAATAAGAGTTGTTCCAGTAACATCCCTCATCCTGTTTAACAAGAGCAACATTTCATGGCAACTTGCGGTTTGATGAGACTATCTTTAGCGTCCTGTTAACCGTAGGAGTTTATATGGAGTCTGCGTCGCACTTATAAGCATTACCTCAAGAAGCGTAGGGAATGTTTCTGTGAGCTTTACACGTTTCCCCTCGAGCAACTTCCAGTGTTCATTTGTCAGCGGTTCTTCGTTTTGATGAAAGGGAGTTTGATCTCTCAGTGGTGTGATTGGGTGGGGATGAAAAGTGAAAAGGAAAAATGGTTTTGTGACGTCTGTGTTTGTGAGTTTCCGAATTTGAAGTTAGAACCTTATTTATGGTTCTCCCGTAACAAAGAAGTGCTGGTTCAGAGTGCAGGTTTCCCAGGAAACAAATGGTCCCTTCATGTGTGTTTGTGCGTGACTCAGATATGAGTGTTGTATCAGTTACTGGTACTGTTTAGTCCACATCTGCAGGCTTTAACTCTTTGCCATCTAAAACGTGGCGTTGTTTATGTTTGTTTATTTTTGAACAAACCTTTGCTTTTCGGACATTTTGTAAAAATGTTATCTCTGTCAGCATTTGCACTCATCTCAGCTTTCTCCAAGACCAAAGAAGTCAGACATTTTCTACTGGGCGTCCGTCTTCACTCTGTTTGGTTGTAGTGAAATCAAATGTGCTCTCTGGTTTTGTAATTGAACCTGTTCTTCTCCAAGGAAAATGTGAAGAAAGTGTTTGGAAAGAAAATTAAAGTAACATTCCACAAAGACATGGCAAAGGACACCAAAGGCAAAGACAGATTTGGGGCAAAAGAAAGACGTGCAATGTGCAAAAGGAAGGGTGAAAGCAATTCAAGAGCTTGCTGCCCCAACCAGGTTTCATAATGACACTTTCCTCTTATGTTAAATGCCAGACATTTCACACAAGTGACTGCTTTCTAAACATGTATGTGTGACCTGGTGAGTTGCAGGAACTCTTATGCTTTGGTTTCAGGCTCTGAAATAACAGATGGTGAGTTTCAAAAAATAATTTGTTACTTGATCTAAGGGAAGGGGACCTAAGAAATCTTAATAAAAGTATTGATGGTGATAACTTGCTGTCTCTCTCTTCTTTGTGTAACTGGAAAATCAATCAGTAATCATTTGAACTATGGCAGCATTGTGAGTGTGTTTCCATTCATATTTGATCTTAAATAACCAATATAACCGCTACCTCCACTATAAAACACCCCATTTATTTGCAGAGGAAACAGTGATGAAAAACCTTGGACACTGAAGCGTGCACCCACTTTAACCAATGAGCCTTTGTTTTCAAATGTTGTTGTTGTCATATTCTTAGTATCTTTCTGTCCATACGCTCATCACGATATTTGGGAGCAGGATGTGATGACAAACAAAAACTGTTTGTCCCGAATATAACCAAAACAAGGACAGCCAGGAGCTCTTATCCAAATTTCTGCGTACATGTAAACATACGGACACAGTGACGTTATTCCAAAATAAATGAGACACAGAAGTATGTGCACATCTTGCCAGAAGTCTGAACAGAGCAGAATTCAAACCCAAATTCAAGGTTTGGGTTGGAGCAGGCAGTCTGTTAGGCCTATTATCTGTATGTTACTGTGGTTCTAGTCATGGTAACGCTGTGGCTGGCATTGGTCCGTCGATCTCTTGGTCCAGACAGAAATATCTATTTATAACTATTGGATGGATTGCTGTAGACATTTACTTTCCACACAAGATGATGCTTACTGAAGTTTGTGATCCAAGTTTGTGACTTTCCCTCCAGTACCACCACAGAGGCTGACAATTTTGGTTGTGAGTTAAGGCGCCCAGATGATTCTCATCTAACACCATCAGGTCAAACATTGAATCTGTCCAATACTTTGGTTTATGACCAACTACCTGCATAATTACTAATATTCTAATAGTATACTTTGTGTTTAGTGCTACTTAGCATTTAGCTCCAAGCACCACTGTGCCTAAGTACACCCTTACAGAGCCACAAATATGGCTGTAGACTCTTGTCCTTGTTTAATATTTATTCTTGTTTAAGGACAGTTATTTGAACCTTTGAGACTTGTTCTTTAGCTGTATTGATCTGGAGCAAACCCCTCAGAGAAACAGTCACTCTATAGAGAGCTAAAGGCTTACACCCATTCTGATATGAACATTAAGTCTAAGAGAACTTTATTGAAGGCTTCCTGATATGAGTATGGCTCTCTCCTGCTGGGTTAATTCTCGGAGACAGCCGATAGATGCCAAACTATAGCCTAGTGTAATATGTTAGAGTGAAACCCAGGCGTTTCACCATAATGTGTTCCAGATGTTTCGGAAGCAAACGTTTTCATTTGGACGACCCAAATAAACAGCTCTGTTAAAAAGAAATGAGGTGTTGGCATACACCTTAGGAACATTGAGCTCCCTGTTCTGTTTTCACCTTGACAACAGGTGTCTTAACAATTTGTACCTTTATAGTAACAGATCCTTTGTGTTGACCACAGCTGCTCCAGTGTCTGTTAAGAACAAAATGTCAGTGTATGTTGCACATGCACTGATATGACATGAGCTTTTCAACTTAAAGAAAATCCACATGTTTCCATTTGAACCCAGCGTCTGGATCTGATGGTAACGTTTTAGGCTCTCAGGTATGCAACTGTAGCGGCAGGATGATGTCACCTTCATGATATGTGCCAGGAGTACACATCATAGTTCACTTAGAAACCTGAGGCCGACGGGGGAATGAAAATCTACATTTGACGCATAAAACACCATGCTAATTAGAGTGGTGAAAGTAAATTTATCATGACAATGAGTAGTTCAGGCAGCAGTGAGAGGGCCCAAATGCAGAAAACCCGGCAGGCGCACGAGCTTACATGCAGGTGCGAGTTGGCAGACAGGTATGCAGGTTTACAGGCCGCTGGAAATAGGCACATCCACAGACGCTCAAAGGAACAGCACCACGGCCCGCCAACATCACGGTAACTAGACACATGTCAACCCGTTTGAACTGACCAAGAAGAAAAGAAGGGGACCGGTATGAGTAGGGATGTGGCTGATGAGGGAATCAGGGGCAGATGAGGACTGGGAGAGACACGAGGGCAGGAACTGAAATGACAAGACAGGTTAGAATTTCAAAATAAAAACAGGAAACACAGACGAGGACCAACGGGATGCAACAGGTATTTTCAGACCAATAAAGTTTGTCTGCCACACACTTCTATGATGCACACCACGGAGTATTAGTGAAGCGAAAAGGCCTCCATGGCAGTAAAATGACACCTTGGAAAAAGTTCCAAAACCTTGAGGTATTGCCAAAGTAATGCTAACAGTGCACTTCTCTGCAGCAACCCAATTTGTGTGAGCAAGGAAGTGGGGAGATGAAAACCGGTTTGAGGCTTTTTCCATCAGACACAGCTGAAGCCTGGATGAGCTAACTACCTCTTTTCCAGGAGAAGGGAACAGTTATTGAAACGTCTCTAGCATGGTGTGAAAATGGAGGTTATATCATAGAAAAATCTAAATGTCTGGAAGCAGAGCCTTATTTCAGTGATCACACTGTAATGTGTCTGTTGCTACTGGCCTGGTCATTCTTGGGTGTCACGTTGAACATCACATTTACATTACTTGGCACATTCTTAACTTCTTTTCATGCCCTAAACTTTCAAAGCAACTCACTTGGCTCGTCTAAAGGGGAAAGCGTGGATTTCTTTCAGGTCTGCAGTGCTGCTGCAGGGGCACATGGTAAAAACGTTAAAACAGCGTTATGGCCCAAAGTGCCAGCAGATGTCTATAAAAGACAAAAAAAGAAAGAAAAAAACAAAATGCTGAGTGAAGGGAAGGAGCAGTTCATGTCTGCACAGTCTGGGGAGGAAAACTGCACCTCCAGCCCCTTGACAGCACACCTCAGAGGACACGACGAACCCAGAGTCCTCATTTGTTTCCTTTAATGAAGAATCAGTCTGAGCTCCGGAGCACAGCAGCAAATGTGTTGCACAAGCACATGACTTTTTCAAACATGTCAAGATTCTATGATTTAAATCTCAAATTTCATTTCAGAAAGCTCCTCTGAAGTATGTGGTCTGTTTGTGCAGCAATAAAAGGGGTACTTGACTTAAGAATTTGTCACTGCTATCACGTTCATGGATGAACAGAATAGGGGTGTTGTCTCCATCCTGGACTGACTGGAGCGACATGGACTTGACCTCCACGGCGCAGAGGATTACAGCGTCCTCCTCCCCGAACGTCTGAAGGAAACAAAGGCAACAGATGGTCGAATCAACACACACGGTGGGGTTTGGTGATCACTCCTCCTCCTGCTCCTGCTGTTTGCTGCACGGTCCAGCGTCACAGCGGGGCCAAAAGCCAACATTCAAACCAGATTTGTGGTTCCATTGAGTTAGTTTGGTAGAGGAATCCTTGCACATGCGAGTCTTCACTGAATTACTGATATGAGCGATCACGAAGACGTCTTATTTGGACCATTCCGGAGAGGTCATGATAAATGTTTTTCTCATTCAGTTTTGTGCAGAAACACATGGGAGTGTCCAGATACCTCCTCACTGCAGTGGTTGCCAACACGTTTAGTTTTAAATGAAGCAATATGTGTTTGCGACCATTAAACCCACCTTATGTGACCTTTTAGTGTCGACATATAAGTTGTGAACAGTTCAGCCTTTCTTCGATTGATTCATTTGAAGGAGTTTTGAAGGCCTGAAGATGTATTTAGTATAAAAAAGCTTAATTTTCTCACTTTTACTTTAAACCTGTTATAAATATATAAAATATATTGGGACTCATACAGCCACTGTGGATTTCAGCATGTTTGAAATAAGAAACTCCTGTAAAATGCTAACCTGTCACTTTCTGAACCAAATTTGTAACCGCTCCAAAAAAAGTGAACATTTATTTATAATCTGTTATAAACCGACACATGTGTGCGGGGGGAACCAAGTCTCTCAGTAAACGATGAGTCATGTTTCTTCTAAACCTGAACCTTTATTCTTCACCCTGAATCGAAGCCCATAGAAAATAAACAGTACACGGTATACAGATGCAGTCAGTTTAAGTCTTGTGATCTAAATTCAGTCAGTGTTTGACATGTCAGCTAATAGTTTAATTTATAGATGACAGCAACAAATATACGGAGGCTAAAGGGATTTGAAGCTGGTAATAACATGGCCACTGTAGAGCTGAGATGTATTTTTACAGCATATGGAAGTTATTTTTGGAACACTTAAGATTTTCTTCCATAAGAGTTAACTAACACAGCTCCAGGTTAAATGAATGGAAACAGTTAATAACATGAAATAAGACTAAGAGTCTGTAGCCATGCTAGCAACTTTGCGAGGATGTACTTTGGCACAGCTGTGCTTTGAGCTAAAGGCTAACGCCGGCAGCAGAGCCGCTATAGCAATGCTAACATGCAGATGTTTAGCAGGTACAATGTTCACCGTTTTAGTTAAGAGTGTGAGCATGCTAACATTTGCTAAACACAAAAGCGAGGCTGTAAAATCTTGACCTGATGATGGCGCTAGAGAAGTCAGGGGTTAGGCAAAATAATTACAATTCATAGTGAGGACGGAGGACATAAATCTTTGTAGCAAACTACATGGCAACCCATAGTTGTCGAGACATTTCACTCAAAACCATAAATGTCAACCACATGGTGGCGCTAGAGGAAATGAAAGTCATGGCTTAAAAAGACACTTGCTCTGGTTTGCTATGTTTGCTAGCAAAAAACAAAAGCCGATAAGTTGGCTGTGCATTAATGACGGGAACCCAGTTGGAATTCCAGACTGGAGCTGTAGTCATGCCAGCTATAACATATGTCATGTGTTGCCTGCCCGACAGTACAAGTGAAAAAAAAAAATGCTTGCACTATAAATGGCTTGGTCAGTTCCAGCTGTTAAAAATATGTCTGCTTTTCTTTGTACACTTAAACATACACAGACACTACCAAACACACCCTATATCCCGCTCTACATCCAGGCTGGTCTTTAATACTTTGCCTGGCTACTAGAGAGGACATTCCAGTGGGTTGGACCCAAAATGCTTCCACATTCTTCCGGAAAGTCCCGACAAAATGTTTTGCATTTGTTAAGTATGCCTCCTGACAAGTTTGTCAGGCCACAACAACAGCCTCAGTATGGTTGTCACTGCTGGGTGACATCACTGGTGTCCACAGAGGACAGGATGTACCCTCTGCTCTCTCCTCTGTGCGATAAAAACAGACATTTGAATACTGACCCGTCAATTTGCTCTGAGGGCAGTCCACTCAGCATTAATCAACATGAACAATTCTTTGGCAAAAAGATAAAACAAGAGAGCCAATAAGTCAGACTGATGTACAGCCCAGAGCAGCCCCACAGAAAGTGGATAGGAAACTGAATTTTATGGGCTTATCTACCAAATTCATGAGCCAGCATCGGATTGTGCAAATGGTCCTGAACTCCCTCCCCTGTGAGGCAGTATGTTAATGTGACATCAGAATATAGGGTGTGACAAACCCCTCTGACTGGTTTTTAGCTATGAAAGACAATAGTAAATAACCATTACGTCATGTGGCACAGCGCTGTCTCATTAGACAGCATTTCAAGTGCTGAGGACATCCTTTATACACACACAGTAATCCTCGTCCTGCAGGTTTGCTCTTACACAATTTGTAGCTGGGAGGAAAACATGTGATACATTAATCCTAGCGCTTTTACAGATGTGTAATTGGGCTGTGAATGTATACATGTTTTCGCGTTTTGGTGTAGTTTGCTTTGAAATGAGGAAATCTTTTCCTCGCAACAGGCCCGGACAGGTAGCGCACGTGTTGTGTGCAAATAGTTTCTCTGCCGAGCGTTTTCAGGATGTCACATGGCAAGGTGCTTGTTTTTTGGTAGACACAGAGAGATTGCGAAATCCAAAGATCTTAAGATAGCAAGCGAGTCAGACACGAGGTAGCTGTGGAAATTGCAGGGGCTGACGGGAAAATAAAGGGAGACAGTTCAGGCTCAGCTCGGACAAATACAAGGTATGAAACTATTGCTGCTGTTACATCCGGACCGCAGACTCTAATTGAGCAAGACAAAAGTATAGTCTCACTTCTGAGTCATCACATGGAAACAGCTGTGTTCTAATCTGACCACGTCTGTATCTTTATAAACCATCCATCAACGGTCTCCTTTGTTATATACCTGCATTGCTATTCCAGACACACTTGTTTCCTGTCTTTGAAAACCCGGGTTCATATTCAAAATTCCTGTGCAGTATGTTGACAGCGACTGGGCTGTATGTCCAACAGTGTCTCACACACATAAAATTAGCTCACACCTTGAGAATATCAGTGGCAGCAGTAGTTGAATTTTTCCAGCATTACATGCTAATTTAAACAAATCTACAGCTGGAACTTGTGTGTCTGGAAAGTGTCAGGTGGTGAAGCACTCGAGTTCAGTCTTGAGACACTTTGTCTATAACTTTGTCTCTGTCCTTTGGGTGCTTTAACTCGTACTCGTACTCAGTCTTTGGACTTGACCGAGTCTTCTTGATGCAAGTAAATGCTTATTTTCCGTAGTGTGTCATGTGACAATCAAATGTCTTCTTTTCTGACTTGTGGTTTTATGAATAAATATGTAGAAAGAGATCATACCTCCATAGTTAACTTACGACATTTTACAAGAGTATTTTGTTTCTGATATACTTTTTTTACCCTCAGAGCTGTAATCCCGATCTTAGAAACAAATTTTTTTTAAAAGTCAGACTTTTCTGAATCCAAAGGACTGCACTGAGTGATAGAAGTTATTGACTCTCACTAAGAAGAACAGTAAGACAAACAATAGTGATTGTCCACGGTCTTATTTTTTTGGTCTTGTTGACTCAGTCTCGACTCATCTTTAAACTCGACTTGGACTTATCTTGGACTTGACCTAAGTGGTCTTGACTACAGCCCTGCTAAATGTACCATCATTTTGCAGGTTTCCAGTATGAATTTTCTGTTGACCCAAATTTGGTTCAAGCATATTTGTGTCAAGTTGGGATGGTTGGTGTAATCATTCTCAGTCAATAAGAGCACAAGAGGAAACTAAGATGTGGTTCTATTTTTCTTTTTGTGAGTGCTGGCTACAGAAAGGATTTGAACCTGTGGAAATTTCCAATCACATCCTGCAACCTGAAGTCTTCTGGACAGCTGCCAGAGGATGCTCATCGAATGTGCTGTTGAAGTGTTGCAGGATCCAATACGATTGCCAGCCTTTTAATGTTGAAAGTGAGATTCCATACAAAATTCATGTTTTGAGGTATAAAATAGTCACATTTTATGGCTTGAACGGTAGCAGTAAAATGCCATAGTGCCCTGATGACATTCCTGCTACCCTGGTTGGTCATATGTGAGCGAAATGATGAAACACGGAAAGACAAAGCTTTGTAAAGAGCAAAAGTGCAGTGACTACAAGAGGAAAATATGGGATGGAGGATGAAGGAGAATATTGCGAGTTACCTCTAGCAGAGATGAGATACACAATAGGAAGCGAATATTTTGACTGGAGATGAGGATTCATTTCACCAATTGTGAGCCAAGAGGAAGTTTAATGACATCCTGCTTCTTGAAAGATAACTTCCAACGTGTATTGTTGGAGTAATGTGGGTCTAATAAATATGATTTAGTGCACAGTTTACCAAATCAACTCAAGATGTAAAAGTGACAGTGCTGAAAAGATCTTTCAAGATTGCTACAAGTATGTTCAAGTGGCAACTAAGATACGAAAAACACAATAAAACCACGCAAGCATTAAATCTGGAAGAAATGAAAGCATGCTTTTTACCATTGACCTCAATAAAAGGCACCAAGCCATAATGAGTTTGGAGTTTGGGGCTGTGTTAGTATTCCTCAATAACTGCTGAGTTAGAGAATTAAGATCAGTAAAACGGAGGCGTCCTCATTGTCTTTAATGTCATGAAGTGTTCATTAACCACCTGTTATTCTCTGCGATCCACAAGAAAGATATAATAAAGGAGCAAACCGGTGAACCAGCACCGCTCTAATCTGTCCATCGACTGCTTTGACAGGATCAGGAGGCTGAGCACTGCTGAAATGAGAACCAGTTGTTTCCATCAAAGAAGCTTGTACAGCAATCCCACAAATCACCACTGATGATTATGACTGGGACGGCTGTAACTTCAAGTAGGCTGAAGAGCACATTAACTTCACTTTTTGGGGTGATCACTCAAATTGCTGGGCTGTCGTTGGGTGCCGCTTCCAATTGTCAAGCTGTAAAAACATGTGGCTGGGAATTCTACTAAACTAGCCATCAAAATCAGTTTCGCCATAAATTCAAAAGGCAAGATTTAGGGGGCGTTTTCACATCCAACCTGTTTGCTTCAGTTAAAACACAGCAATTGCAAACTCGGAAATACAACCGTACCGAAACCCTTTAGAGGAGATGGTCTTGGTCGGGTTCCAGACAAACTCTGGAGCGGTTCATTTGTGTTGGGAATGTAATCTGACCTCGATCCGACCCAATTATGCGGTATACTCCATAAGTTTGAGCTAAACGGCTAATGTAGCCAGGTGCTTTACATTGTGGGATGCGGCGGAGTCCCGCAAACTGTTTCTAGTAGTACTTGCAGAGTTAACATTCTCACATGGCTTGCAGTGGTGAATCTTAGTTCAGATTCTCACTGTGTGAAAAGAAACCAAACTGACTGGACAGCACTGCTGTGATGAGTTTGCAAGTTCACAAACTCATCAACTTATTCGGACCAGACCAAACTAATTATAGGAGTCAAAATGCCCTAAGTTGCAGACTCTTGGTCACATTATAAATGATATGGTAAATAAAACCTGTTATTATTTAACCTGTCTTCATGGTTGATCTGGTTCGTATCAGACCAAACTCAAAAGGATTCTCAGAGGATGTTTATAGAGGCTATAAACAGGTATGTTATATTGTCACATTATGTGTTGATGTGAAAGGAAAAGTTCAACATGCTCCTTGTGCTACACAAAATCTGTCCCTGTCAACCTCTCCCCTCTGGGTCTGCAGCCCGGCCGTAGAAGTTCCCTCTGGAGACAGCAACCATTTCCTCGGAACAGTCTGCATTCCTGAGACGCGGTCCAATCCCTGTAAACAACATTCCTGCCACAAAAAAAACCATTATCTGACTGTCCCATCCAAAAGCCTCCTCTCTGCCATCTCTTTTCGTCTCCTAATCATTGACATTTGTGCTTTCTCCTGGTGTGTCCAGGATTCTATTGTAAACTGTCAGGCGCGTTTCGTGACAGTGACAGAGCCTGACTGCAGACAACCTTCAACACATATCTGCATCCTCCTTGTTTTTATACATAGCTAGACTGAAAACCCCTCAACCCCTTCACGGTCCTCTGGCCTCACATGATCACTACAGAGACAAGCAGCTTAAAGGGTAAATTCCTGTATTTGTCAACCTGTTCTTATATCCTGTCCCATGTGACTTTTGGTTGTGACATTTTACCCATTACATCTGTTGTACAGATTTGGGAAAGTAGCATGACTGCATATGTGAACAGATACAAATGGGCTCAAAGCGGCGCAAAGTTGAGGCAAGTTGCGATTTTTTTATAACTTGAAACATTTTGTGCTGGGGCTTTATGAACGTAGAGACAAGGGCTGTCTCATAAACTCCACAGGCACTGAGTGCGTGCATGTGTTGCTAACTATAGCCACAGCTAATGTCTGTACAGTTGGTACATTGGCTATTTGTGGCGAATAAGATTTAAGCAGTAAGTGGACCAGGAAGTGGAAGAGCTGTGGCTTGGTTTGCAACACTGTGTCCTGTAACATCAAGTGCTATAAGTGGGAAGCATGTTTTGCTTTTAAACAGTACAGGTCAAAACAATGAGTTCTGAAATCCAAAGTTCTAAGCAACTGGCCAATCAGGTCACTGAAATTGATGAACAAACCCTTGCAGATTTCTTATGGTTGCACAGGCCAAGAAAAGTTCTTACATTCGCCTTCACTTTAATAAGAGAGTGAAAAAGCATGTATTAAACAGACACAGGAATGACTGATATTTATGACATTCTCAGACATCCAGTTTAGTCAGACAGTCTCATACCAAATTGCCCCCACCCGCGTCTCCCCTGGGACGGTCTAATCTGCCCGTGAAACGGACAGAGCAAATGTCAACATTGGAAAACTCACATCACACCGTAGAAAGTATACAGCCAAGCGTGATTAAAAGGTTTTATTCCAACAACACAGACATCCATGCAGGGCAATTCACTGCTCTTTCATGTACAATGTGTTTTTGCTTCATATTTCCAGAGAACAGATGATTTCATACAGCACATCACTCAAGTTTAGTGACTTTTACTTTTCATTGCCCACAGCGTTTGGGCATGAGTGTGAAATGGTGGATATCTAATGTTGGAAGGAAATTCTGCTTATCCCCTCATGCACAAAACATCCATCACTAAACACAAAGTCTGAGAATAAGAGTGCTAGTCAACTTCCTTCAGGCAGCTAGTTGGTCAAAATGCATGAGAAGAAAGATTTTGGCATGAACATTGCACGAGACGCTTCTCCTACTTGCATCATTATTGATGATGAAAGAGAAGAATGCAGAGCCCTGATTGTCAGCATCCATGGGCTAATTGTTAGGTTGTTTTTTCTCAGGCAATGCACTCGCCTAGAGGTCATCTTCTTAAAAGATGGAAAAGTTACATGAAGTCAGATATTCCATTTGTCACAACTGATGCGAGCAGAACAACAGTAATAGGACCCAAGTGCAGACGGAAGGAGGCAGAGCTGGTGCAGATCAATGATTTACTCACAAAAATAAGGTTCAAGGCTTAAGTTACAGGACCACGAGGCAAGCTGGCAGATAGGCAGGTGCAGATGACTGGGTTCCAGGAAACAGGTAGCTGACTTGAAAGCAATGGCATGAAACAACAGTGCGACATTGGTCGGTATGCATATGAGTGGCTGATGATGGAATGAGGTGCAGGTGGGGAGATGGGCAGGGAAGCTCAGGTGAAGGGAATGAGGTTAATGCCTGGAATGACAGGGGAAAGTCTGAGGGTGGATGGCTCCAGGATGACAGGTCTGGGGAGTTGGAGGAAGGAACATGGGCTGGGACAAGCGATCAGCGGACGGAGACAGGGACAGAGAGAGTCGGTCCTCCTATTCGTTCGATCGTGGGTAGTGCATTTAGGCATTTAGGTGGTGGGGACCACAGGGGATACTGAAAAAAAAAAAACGCAGTTTAAAGTTAAGACAGAATCAACTTTTGGAGAAACGCAACCGATGTCACGCTGTGGTGGGCAATCATGTTGGCAATCAGACCAGGTGAAGAAGAACATTGTTTGCCATGTAGCATTATAGCATTCAATTGTTTACTGTAGCTTTCTTCTATTTAGCGAGCAACTGTGAAGACAGACTGACTGATCGCTGCCGTGAAGACTGTACATCAGCTGTACATCCCTGCCAGAAGGGAGTACAAAGACGTTTCCCGCCGTGCAGATGCTTGGCGTTGTATCGCTCTTCAGGTTGGGATTGCTGGTTAGCGTTTGGTGGTGGGTCAGTGATGGTCTGGGGAGGCATATCCATGGAGGGACACACAGACCTCTACAGGCTAGACAACGGCACCCTGACTGCCATTAGGTATCAGGATGAAATCCTTGGACCCATCGTCAGACCCTACGCTGGTGCAGTGGGTCCTGGGTTCCTCCTGGTGCACGACAATGCCTCATGTGGCGAGAGTATGCAGGCAGTTCCTGGAGGATGAAGGAGTTGATACCATTTACTGGCCCCCAGGCTCGCCTGACCTAAATCCAATAGAACCCATTATGTCCAATAGGGACATTATGTTTCGGTAGAACCAGGTTGCACCTCAGACTGTCCAGGAGCTCAGTGATGCCCTGGACCATTTAGAGTTCCTGCAATGACATTTCACTAAAATGGACTAGCTGCTGCATCATTTTTTAGCCTGCTGCATCTTTGAATTCAGCCTCTGTAGATTGATAATTTTCATTTCCATCAAACGATGTGGCATGCTTTCGTTCCTAACACATTACCCAGTCCATATCAGTATAGATATCCAGCATGTTTTTCCCCCCCACTGAGATCTGATGTGTTTTCAAAGTGTTCCTTTAATTTTTTTGAGCAGTACATCTGATTGCACTTAAATTATCCACTTTCCACTGTTTACTACCACCAACAGAATTTTGGTGACAGTAGAACACTATGCAGGAACAGACAAAGTAGTTCTGAAGACTGGAAGCCAATGATAAAGAAAATGTTGCAAATTTTGAATGGGGTTTGGTGTGATCTTTAAAAGACAAGCGACAACACATTAGGGCTGGTAGTGAGCCACTCACCTGAAGATCTGGTCTTGCTCTCTGGATGATTTTGTGTATCATCAGCTGCTGTCACACTGAAGTCTATGATAGCCGTCCTGTCTTTCTCAGTGTTATCATGGTAGAAACCATCTGTGCTTGTAGGGACAGTCTTCCGAGGTCTCCCTCTGTTTCCAGGCGTCGTCTTCTCCTCACTGACGCTCACTGTCGTCTGTGTACTGCTGGTCTGTCGGGATGTCTCGGATGACTTTGGACGTCTGCTTTTCCTCTTCATAGTTTATTTTTCTATAGTTCGACTCTCAGCAGCTGACAACATAAGCCAAGTTCCCATGAAGTTTTCTATTATTATAATTTATATATTATTATATAAGAATTATTGAAACAATTTATCTTAAAATGACTATCCGCGTTTCATTAGTTATATTGTCCAACAATGTTTTCATCTCACTTGCTACTATTTTCCAAACCTTCTGTGCACCAATGTTTGTTCAAATGTCCTTTTCTGAACCACTATTTACTGTTGACCATATTCTCCCACAGTGACAACGCTATTTAAAAATACATGTGTATCAGCGCAACATTCCGTACAATTATATAACGTTACAAAAAAAAGAAAAACAATAAGTAGTTGGGACTTAAAATATATTTTATATATATATATATAACATTAACGTCTTTATCTGTTTTTACAGTCACCTCTAGTTTCCATTTATTTAAACCAACACACAAAAACCTACCTGGAATGTTTTCTTTCACATTAGGTGAAATATTTGTTCACTAACTAGTTCAACAAGCTAATGCTAGTTAGCTGGTTAGCCTGCTACGTTTGCTCCGTTTGCTAGCTAGTGGGTCCTAATGTCTTGTGTTAACGTCATAATAACCAATGCAGTCCTGTGGCATAACCTACCGTTAACGCATAAATATAAATCCTAGCACTTCAAGTACATGTTGTTTTTAACATAAAACGTGGTTTTCATAAGCCAGCAAAGGAAAACAGCTCTGTGGTTTCAACGCTGCTCCCAGTTCCAGTTGTAAACATTAGACCCCGGAAGTGCTACTCGGACAAAACCTTGGAGAAAATATTATATAGCGCCACCCGCCGTCCATTTGATGCAACTACCAAAATGATTTAACGAAATAAGTGTTGGCCTGAATGCATGCATAGAGATAGAATGTTGTCTTCGTGGCAAATTAGTTAATCATATTTGTTACATTGTTTTGTCATTATTGTAGGTGTATATCGTTTTGTTCCCATGCAATCATGGTCACAAGTCAATAAAATATCGGCCTTCATCTGAATATGATATTCCAACATGGTGAGAATGTTGGACTTTTAAACACGGTGAGTAAAATGTGGATTTCTCAATGTGTCTGCTTCAAGATGATTCTGATGATGTTTGACACAGATTTGTGATATTAATCTAACATATCACAGAGGTCAAAACAAGGTGGATATTGCCTCTCACATGCATTTTCGAATAAGAACAGGTCTGTATGTATTCTGTGTTTCACCTGGCTACAAGACAAATTTCCCCTTGGCAGCCCATTGATAGATACACTATATGCAAATCAATGACAGATGATGATCATGAGGAAATTCATGGGGTTGCAAATGCGTGTACAGAAGTGATCCAAATAGGACACGGATGCATTGCTACACCTGAGTTTGTGTACACATCTGATAACAACTGTGATAAGATCTTAAGAACATCATGCTATATCCATCACTTTGGTCTGCACCATACAGATTTGCACAAAAGGGGAAAACTGATTCATGATAAACTACTAATGTAGTTTGCCCTGGAGGAGGGAAAAACCTGTATATTATTTTGGTGGTTGGTATTTTGTGTTTATATTTCCACAGCCCACATTTTTACTAATAAAACATTTGCTGTGTGTGTGTTTTGTGTACTGTGTCAGCCAGAGAACTCATTGATATAACCTGAAACTTTAATACAAAAATACACAGACAAAACCTTTCCATCACCAGCAAATAGACCAACTGGAAAGTTATGTATTCAAAGGGATAAATGTCACCTGGACTGCTGCTCCTATTAATCTACAAACATATCAACCCCCATATATAATAGTAAAGGATGACGTCGCTGACTCTCTATGGTTTAATTGCTGCAGCTTTAATTAACCTGCGACTTCGCAGGTTTACTTAGGTTTACCTATTAATAGTAAATATACAATAGGGGCGGCTGTGGCTGAGAGGATAGTGCGGTCGTCCGTTAACCCCAGGGTTGGTGGTTCGATCCCAGCTCCCGCTACCTGCATGTCGAAGTGTCCCTGGGCATGACACTGAACCCTGAGTTGACCCAGTTGAGGTGGCAACTGTGTCCCCGTCGGTGTGTGAATGGGTGAATTAGACTACTGTTCAAACTTAGATTACTGTTACAGCGCTTTGGGAACTGTTTTGGTTGAAAAGCGCTATATAAGAAAGAGTCCATTTACCATTTAAACATGGCTAAAAATTAGAGGTTGACGGAAACATTTCAGATCATCATATTTCGCACAAAAGTACAACATTTGTTTTTACTGTACTAAACATTTTATTACATTTGGTTCCTGAAATCTGCCATGAATCCACCCTTCTGCTGGGATCAGGATAATCCAGCATTTCTGGATCAAAGGTATCCCAATCCAACTATAAGGATTTAACAACACATACTGAAGGTTTGATCCAGATCACAACCAAGATTGGATTATGTGATCTAATCTGATTTCAGTATCCTTTTTTCCTTTTAACAACCCATTTTCAAGATTTGATCCAATCCGATTGTCAAAATCTAATCAGATTATTTCTGAACAACTGGGCCCAGAGATGCCGATGGTGGGATTATATTACTTCTGGACAAAGCCAGGCTAGCTGTATACCCATTTCCAGTCTTAATGCTACTCTAAGATAACTGGCTGCCGCTCTGTAGCCGTATATTTACAGGACAGATCAGAGAGTCCTATCGATCTTCGCATCTAACTCTTGGCAAGAAAACAAATAAGCATATTTCCCAAAATGTCTTCATTAAGAATCTTTGACCAATTTGGATGTTTTGTATCTATTTGGATTCTGCTTAAAGTTAACTTTGTTAATTTGTAGTTCTGTTGCTATCAGCTTCTGGAAATGTAAAAGGGGAAAAGAGGAAGATGAATTAAAGCTAATTTTATGAGAAAATTGAGAACATAATGTCCCTTTAAATAAATATAAGTACAGAAACACTTGAAATTGAGGTACTAAAAATGTGTTTGTTGTTTGTACTTTTTTGTGTACTGTTTAAAACTTATAAAAGTGCATGAAGAACTAATGCTCACAATGACCTTTCCACTGACTAAAAATGCACCAACATATAAATAAGATAAACGCTAAGACGACTCTTTGCTTTTCTGTGGCCCAGGTGATGATTTTAATCTTTACAACAAACCTGTGGCCGGTCCCTTTACTGCTTTACAGGATTTATATCGGATGTAGTGCCAATAGCCGCAGTGGCGTGTCCAGACATTTTTTACTGGGGTGGCCCAGGTGGGGCACTGACTTACACAGGGGTGGCATAACGTCTAATGGACCTCAGACCCTCTTGGGGGCCAATCCTTCCCCCGGAAAGAATAGTTTTTATATTTTAAAGTTGAATGCATCAATCTGGTGCAAATTAAGAGCAAGATTAAGAGGCTAGATCTATGACGAATTTGTGCTGTTTTAAACAGGATTGTTCTCTTGTAAACAAT
>JAVQJF010112528.1:0-27286 GCA_036023855.1 Gadopsis marmoratus
TGTGTGTGTCTCTGTGTGTGTGTGTGTGTCTCTGTGTGTGTGTGTGTGTGTGTCTCTGTGTGTGTGTGTGTGTGTGTCTCTGTGTGTGTGTGTGTGTCTCTGTGTGTGTGTGTGTGTGTGTCTCTGTGTGTGTGCGTGTGTGTCTCTGTGTGTGTGTGTCTCTGTGTGTGTGTGTGTGTCTCTGTGTGTGTGTGTGTGTGTCTCTGTGTGTGTGTGTGTGTGTCTCTGTGTGTGTGTCTCTGTGTGTCTGTGTGTCTCTGTGTGTCTGTGTGTGTGTGTGTGTCTGTGTGTGTGTCTCTGTGTGTGTGTGTCCCCGCCTCACATCTGGAAACCATCATACACACATGTGATGACATCATCCTCTCCACATGTTTGTCAGATGAAGCTGCTGATGTCAGAAACAGATTTATGATCTGATGTCGAGACTCTGTGATATTTATAAATCAGCAGGCACTTTTCTCAAATTACAAAAAAGGTACTTGTACCTTACTTGAGTATTTCTATTTACCCTCCTGTGTCTTCTCCAGAGGCACATGTTTCAGATGGATTTAAATTTTGATATTAGCCTAGCTTAGCACAAAGACTGGAACAAAATTATGTTTCCTTTAGACTGTATTTGGAACAGTGGGAGAGTGTGGCGTCGTCGTCACGGAAACACAGAATCTTTTTTTCTAAAGCTTGGTCACGGTAACAGTTCAGTGTCAGCAGGTCAGACAGTAACCGGATCAGTGATGGAAACGGAGTCTGAGGACAGACAGCTGATACAGAGACAGACGCCTCCTCTTCACACTGCAGAGGATGATGATGATGAAGATCCCTGAGTCACTCACACCGATGTCACAACAGAGGGTTGCCGTGGTTTCCTCAGTGTGTCGGCTGCACACACAATGATTATAATAAAGATTAATGATGAAACTCTCAGCTCTCGATTGCAGGCAAAGATTCGGCTTCCAGTTTCAGTCTGATGACTCTGATTAATGAGCCTTCAGGCTTTTTTATTAGCAGGAAGTGTTGAGGATGTCTGTGATTGGAGCGTCAGATATAATCCACTTCCTGTTCAGCCACGGTGATGATGGCAGGTTGGTGTCAGGCAGCAGGACGTTACATAACGCACAGTGACGTGACCATGGAAACGCCGCGGCTGGGCTCAGTTCCTGATGTTAGCGGAAATGCTGGACGTCCTAAATGTTGATTTGGTTTCTTTGAGAGTCTTGAACTTCACTCCGTCACGTAACAGATGCAACGTTTTCTCTCTTTGTAGGCCCGTTCTTCCAAAATGGCTGACGCCGAGGTCTCCTTGTCCCCGGCTCTGCGGCCGCTCCACCTTAGCCCCTCCCACTCAGGCCCACCTCCTCCACCAGCCTCCTCCTCCCCCACCACCTTCTCCTGCCCCTCCTCCCCCTCCAGTGCCTCCTCTTCCTCCTCTTCTTCCTCCTCTTCCTCGTGTTCTGAGAGCTCCTCTGATTGCCCAGCCCACCACCACCATCACCACCATCATCACCCCCGCCCCCAGCTGCAGCTGCCCCCGCCCTCCCTCAGCGAGCAGCTGTCCTCCCCCAGCGCCAGCCCCCGCAGCTCCAGCCCCAGTGGGAGCATCGGCAGCACCGGCAGCCTCGGCAGCAGCGCCAGTGAGGGAATCGGCAGTAGCGGCACATCGAACGGCGGCGACCCGCGAGGCCCCAGTCCCCCGCTGGATGTCATCTCTGAGGACGCCATGGAGATGGACCTGGGGGTCGACCAAGGTAACGGGACAGGGCAGATTGTTGGAGGTTTTTGTTACCTTGATATTCTGTCCCTTCTGTAGTTTTGCGATCACAAGAACGAACTTCAGCCACTTCCTGCAGCACTTGTGTCACCGCAGTGCCAGATTTACTAGACCACATGGTCCCAAACCAGGTTATGGGCCGATCATAAATCAAGAGAGTCATAAACTCATTTTAAGTCTCACTGAAACTTATTACATTTAATATAATTATTTCTTTTAGTCTTTATGACATCATAACGCAGCGTCTTAGTCCCGTTCAGGCGTTTGGTACCAGAGCTGGTGCTCTGAACGTGTTCTTGGACCAGTCCGTCGTGCTGGGCTCCTCCCACTGTGACCACACCTGTAGTCCTGCAGCTCCCAGAGTCACAGGCACAGCTTTTTGGCAGCATAATCACAAACTATATATATATTTTATGATTTTACTGGTGCTGTTTATCTTGCGAGTGATGGGGCCTCCCACTCATGTCATTCAGGACCAATTTTAACTTGTAAGACTCTTGAGCTAATTCATCTGTTTGTTCTGTCCAAGACGTTAATGATAATATAATAGGACCTTTTTGTTTCCTCTTTTACAAATTTCATGGTTACAATCAATCTGTCCTTGTTTTCTGCTTCCAGTCATCGACCCAGAAGTAGCTCTGAAGGCTTGCCAGGAAGTTCTTCTCAAGGTCAAGCTGCAGAACAGGGACGCGCCTGAGCAGCAACAGGATGATGGACAACAACACGTCACAGGCGTAGAGGGCTCCAGTCCACAGTGGCACGTCAGCCCGGACACCAGCTCCATCAAAGAAGAAGACGAGGAGGAGGAAGGAAGTAATGGGAAGGATGGAGAAAAACAACAAGGTACTTCCCATCAAGACCCGCCCCCTTCAGCCCGGCCGGCGTCTTCTTTACTGCCATCAGCAGCATCATCATCGTCGTCATCAAAACAGTCGTGGCTGCTGCGCCTGTTCGAGTCCAAGCTGTTTGACGTTTCCATGGCGATCTCCTACCTGTACAAGTCAAAGGAGCCAGGGGTGCAGGCGTACATCGGGAACCGCCTCTTCAGCTTCCCCGACAGCGAGGTGGACTTCTACCTACCGCAGCTGCTCAACATGTACGTGCACATGGACACCGAGGTGGGAGACGCCATCAGACCGTACCTGGTGAGTCCTCAGACACCTGATAGTAAGACGACAGGTCTCACTGAGTTCACCACTCATACACTTCATGTTCATGGTGCTCAGGTGTCTGGTTATTAACACAGCTAGTTTAGCAGCTCGCGTAACTAAAAGAAGCTAAAACCTATTTATTACCCCTCATCTGAGGCCATCTGTGTCTCAGGTCACAGGTAGACAGGCTGCCGGTTCACGTTTTGTCAGGGTGTCGCGCTGCCCAGCGTCCTTGGGACAACGTAGGCCATGGTGGGACTTGGACCATCCACAATCTGAATGTACACTGTGGTCCTGGAGGAGGCTATGAGCCTGTCCTGGTGGGCAGACTTCGGCCATGCAGGGTGCCATGTGGCCCCAGCCCTATTTCAAAACTTACTGAACAAGTTAAAAATATAATATTTCAGATATTAACATGTGATCTGAAGTTTTCTCCGTCTGTGTCTCTCAGATCCACCGTTGCAGAGGTAGTATAACCTTCTCTCTGCTGACAGCGTGGCTGTTGGGTGCTTACTCCTCCGACATGCACATCTCCACCCAGCGTCACTCCAGAGGCACCAAACTCCGAAAACTCATCCTGTCTGACGACCTCAAACCTTGTGCTCCTTCATCCAACGCTCCCAGAGCCGTTTCAGCTTCTGTGTCCGACAGCCCAGCGTCCTCGCCGTCCCACCGCCGCGGTCACCAGAGGCACAATAGCAGCAACGTGGACTCCGTCCCCGCCCCAGACAGCCCCGTACCGGGGGAGGCGGAGGTGTTTGTGTCCCCATCCAGGAAAACCCACCAGAGATCCAAGTCAGACGCCACCATGGGGAGCAGCGGCTCCGGCCTCCGGCGGACGGGCAGTAACCCGAAGGTGGAAGCTGTCCATGAGGAGGTACGGACTCTTATTTTGTTACTTGTCTCGTTGTTGTGACACCAAGCAGGTTTGGTCTTATGGGATTTAGCTTTATTTATAAGTCATTTATAGGTATAATCAGAGTACTTTATATATTTTATTAGCATGGAGGTGAAGTGAAGCGTCTCAACAACTATTATGGGATGGATTGTGATGAAAGGTGTTCCCCTCAGGATGAACCGCAGTAACTTTGGTGATCCTCTGACTTTCCATCTAGCGCCACCATCAGGTGTGTTAAAGGTGCTGTTGTTGCTTAGGTAACTGGACGACGACTGAAGGTCATTAGTTTTGTGAAAGAGACATTTCAACAGACTTTCAGAGTGTTTTCTCTGTTGTCACGTTGTTGGCCGGCGGTTCAGTCACATGCAGACCGAGGCTCAACCATTGGCCAGGAGCCAGACGCAGAGTGCGATGTGATTGGCTGAGAGCCACGTTTGGTTCCTCCTGCACAAACACGCAAAGAGAGAAACCTGAACCTTTTTCCTCTTTTCATCGTCCAACAAAAACAAAGAATGAAAGATGAGATGGGATGAAGGAGAAACGTCTTCTGCTTTTCTTCTTTTCCTGTTCGTCTGTTCGTCTGCTGACGTTTGATCATATTTTCCACTTGTTTTTATTTGACGAGCTCTGGAAACACGAGAGACAGCGAAGCTGCTTGTATTTCATGTTGTTGAACTTCTGACCTCCTGATAACGAAGAACTCGGTAACCATGAAAAGAAAAACTACAAATTTTATTTTTCAACCAGTTATTTTCCAGAGAAAGTTCAGGGCTGATGACGGTGAAAAGGTCGAGACCGTTTGAGATAATCAGAGTTTACAAAGATACACAGATAACTTGATGAAACTGAACCTGCAGGGAAGAAGCTTCTGAACAGATGGCGTCACTTTGGGAAATATTTTTAAACACTTTTATACATTTTAACAATCGCTGTCATCGGTCGGACCTCTGATACTGACGTAACGCTGCCGAGCTTCAGATGCGGAACATTCTAGAAGATTAGCCTAATTTGAAGTCAAATTAGCCTGAAGCTAACGGTGCCTGTTGTTCTTTATACCCTCCAAGAGTTTTCTGTTGGTTGTTTCATAAAGTCTGAAGGTTTTAAAGGTTTTTAATGTGAAACAAAGTGAACTTTGTGACTCAGCTGGGTTTAAACTGTAGAATCTGCTGGATTCTGTTTCCTGCTGCAGAATCTGGATCGTAAACGTCCTTCCTGTCTTTGATTTCCTCCCAACGCGCCTCCGAAACGCTTCCATGTGTCGGTGTGCGGATTTAAACCACGTGATGCTGAATTCAATGTATTGATGGAGAACAGAATCAGCAGATGATACAAACTAGTTGAAAATGAGCTCCAGCAGTAAAATGCTGCTTTAACATGAACGATGAAGAAGAATCTTGTGATGAGATCAGATGCAGCAGAACCTTTTTAATAACTACAGTTACTCAGTACTTTCACTGCAGTAACAGATCTGAGGGCTTCCTCCTCTGACCAACACTAATTTAGGATCAGGACTAAAGATACACGGTGAATAATTGGTGGCGGTCAGGTCAGTGAACGCAGCATCTGGAGTCACTCTGCCATCTGGTGGACAAACTGGTGAACTGCAGTTTGTTAATGCGACGCCTGACTTTTAAATTTCACCATAAAGAGGTTTAACTTCACTGGAACTCATATATATGATATATGTGTTTGTTCCAACTCCGACTGAAACGTTAAATTCTGAAGCAGGAATCAGTTTCGTCTCTTAAACTCTGCTTTTTACCTTTTTGATTTTCATTTGAAATGTGAAGGAACCAGACGTCTTCTCAGCTGTTTTAATGAAGAAAAGAGTTTTATATCAATGTTTCAATGAACAGATTTGAGTCCAAAGTCATTTCTCCGAATCATCTTCTTCTGTCGGACACGTCCAGTTTCCTGTGACATCAGAGAAAAAATCTGAGATGTTTGAGGAACAGGAAGCAGCTAATTTTGGCATTTAGCTTGAGACATGATTTGATTATCAAACAGTTGCTGATTAGTTTTCCTGTTAGTTGATGATGTGAACTCGTCTTCAGTCCGTTGATGATTCACTGATTGTAATGAAACGATAAATGTTCTTTTATTGCTGGTGTCTCAGCCGGAGCGTCTCCGTCCTCAGAGGGAGTTTGTGAAGTCTCTGCTGTGCATCGGGAAGCGTCTGGCCACGCTGCCCACCAAAGAGCAGAAGACCCAGCGGCTGATCTCAGAGCTGTCGCTGCTCAACCACAAGCTGCCGGCCCGAGTCTGGCTGCCCACCGCCGAACACCAGCACCACGTCTGCAGGGTCCCACACACGCAGGCCGTGGTGCTCAACTCCAAAGACAAGGTGACTAAACCTGCAGTCAAGCTGGAGACGCTCACGTGACTCAGAGCCGTGACGCGTTTAGTGACGTTGTTGTTTCGTGTCTGTGTGTGCAGGGTGAGGCTAGCCTAGCTTAGCACAAAGGCTGGAAGCAGGGGGAAGCTGTTAGCCTACAAGTCTGTTTGGTGTCACCGCTACAGACAGTAACCGTACCCCCCCCACACAGGCTCCATACATCATCTATGTGGAGGTGTTGGAGTGCGAGAGCTTCGAGACGTCTCCTCTCCCTGTTCGGATCCCAGAGACGAGGATCCGGTCTGCTCGCTCTGCAGAGAACCTGGACTGTGGCGATGGCGTCGCAGCAGCTAACGCTAACAGCGGGATGACATCAGAGAACAGAGCAGGAAGCTTCTCCACCGTCCCAAACTACGACAACGACGACGAGGCGTGGGCCACCGACGACATCGGGCAGCTGCAGGTGGAGGTGAGATGGCCATTCTTCTTCAGGAACTAGAACTCTTCACACCTGCAGGGGGCAGTACCTACCAAAAGTGGTCCAAGGAAGGAGAACCGCTAAACCGGAGACAGGGTCATGGGGGGCCAAGGTTCACTGAAGGCTGGACCGTGTGGTCCGATCCAACAGAAGAGCTTCTGGAGCTCAAACTGCTGAAACAGTGATGCTGGTTCTGATGGAAGGTGTCAGAACTCAGAGCATCAGGATGTTGCATATCAGTTTACATTAAACTACAAAAACTGATCCGTGTCTGTCTGTCTGTCTGTCTGTCTGTCTGTCTGTCTGTCTGTCTGTCTGTCTGTCTGTCTGTCTGTTGCAGGTGGAGGCTCAGACCAGCAGCAGCGATAACATCAGTCAGTTTTCAGTCGACAGCATCACAAGTCTGGAGAGCAAAGAGCCGGTGTTCATCGCTGCCGGAGACATCAGGTACACACACACACACACACACACACACACACACACACACACACACACACTAAAAACACCGGTGTGAACTGAAGGGAACCATGTGACGTGTTGACGGAGTCTAAACACTTTCTGAGTTTCTTCCTTCTGTCAAAGCTCTTTGTTTATATAAATAAAGTAACTTTAAAATATGACGACTCACTGAAAACATTTCAACCAGCTGGCGAGTAATAAAGTTATTTAATGAAAGTGATGTTACATAAATATCCACAGCAACAACATGATCAATACATTCATACTAATATTTGATAGAAAGTACTTTTGGACAATTTGTGAGAGTAATTTTACTGCAGTATTTCTAAACAAGAACATTGCTGATTGACTGAAACTCAAACCAGCAGAGGAAGAAGTTCTCTGATCTTCCACTAAAGTAAAAGCAGTAATACAACAGTGTAAAAGTACTGCATTCACAGAGTAGTATCTATGATATTATTGATGCATTCGTGTGTTCACCTTCATACTGCTGCTAGTTTAATTTCATTTACTGCTTTTATATTTTGTAACACTGATCAGCTGTCAGAAGTAGAAACTGTACTAATGTTTACGTTCCACCTCTGAAGTCAGCTGTTTTATCAACACTCGTTGTGTTTGTTCTCGCCGTGTTCCGGTTCTCCAGACGTCGTCTGTCGGAGAACCTCGCTCACACGCCGACCACCTTCAGGAGAGACCCCGAGGACCCGTCGGCGGTCGCCCTCAAAGAACCCTGGGAGGAGAAAGTCAGGTGAGTCCATGCACATCATCAGCCATCGCTCAGCTGTCCGTCATCTCTGTCTGACATACAGGCATCGTGTTTGTCTGCAGGCGGATCAGAGAGGCGTCGCCGTACGGTCACCTGCTGAACTGGAGGCTGCTGTCGCTCATCGTGAAGTGTGGAGACGACCTGAGACAGGAGCTGCTGGCCTATCAGGTCCTCCGGCAGCTGCAGGTACTGACCCATACTTTACCAGCTCCTCTCATACCAAGCCTTAAGTTCTTTAGTTTTCATGAGTGCGTGGTAACCGTTTTAATAAATCCAGCCATCGGTTTACTGCTGTTGAAGGAGAAGACGTGGCTGTGGGAGTCTCAGGGTGAAGTTTAGAGACGGTTTCTGCGTCTTGATGTCGACTGTCAGCAGCTGACAGCTGATGAAAGCTGATCTGCTCTGTGCTGCGGTGTGTTCTTTCATCCTGCTCCCCCCCCCCATATCTTATTTTCTCTCTCTCTCGACCCAACCAGTCGAGGCAGACGCCCACCCAGAGCCTGGTTCTGGTTCTGGTTCTGCTCGAGGTTTCTGCCTGTTAAAGGCAGTGTTTCCTTGCCACTGTCTCCTAGTGCTGCTCCTGGTGGAATTGTTGGGTCTATACATGTAGAGTCGGTCTAGACCTGCTCTATATGAAAAAGTGCCCTGAGATAACTTTGTTATGATCCGGCGCTATGTAAGAAACCTGAGTTGAATTGAAATTGAAAATTGAATTATTTGTACTAAGACAGTACTGCCACTAACACGCACACTAACTTACAATGCAATTAGAATGTATCCATGTGGAAGGCCCATTTTACTGATTTCCAATACTATCTCTGCTTACTTGTGATTATATGTTAAGCCTATACATCATTACATAGTAATGACAGTGTTTTTGTCTTTGACACCATATTGAGTTAGGCCAGTCCTTCAGGGCATATCAAACTAGTCTGATGTGACTCAAAACAAATCCACAAAAAGAAATACTGACTAATTATGAGCAAAAGAAAGAATTACCGCCTCTATCCCCATTCCATCTCAGAACTACAAGCTGTGTTGCCACGGCAACACTGGCGCAACTGTTGACTGCTATCTCACCCACTGTTTATCAACTGAAACAAAGGTGCCTGCCCACCAAATACTGTATCATCAGCACCATTGCTGATGGTGGCTTTGCCTGTGGTCTTTCTCCCGCTCAATTACTTCTTCTTTTCTTTTTGGGGAGTTACGTACCGTGCAGCGTCCTGGAGTGTTGCCGTCACAGGGAGGGTGCCAGGTTTGGTATCATTGTGCCTGTATGGAGACCTACAGCCCACAGGCTACTCTTCTTCAATTAAACAACAAAAAAAATCACCTTGACCTCTTTGCTAAGCAATCCACTGTAACAGTTGTCCGACACTGTTTGAAGAAGAGTCTGATGGTGTCAGATGAAGGACACTGCCACTTGCAGCCTCCAAATGAACAAACAGGTGGACATAACATAACTGCTATTAAATGATCACGGTGCACATATGGTTTTAGTCTAGTTAAAAAATACAATTTATTAATTAACATTGCTTTTCAGCCCCAAATGGTCAGATAGCAAAAACTAGACAGCTTAACTGATATTTAGTTACTGGACTGTTTTGTGAAAGACTCTGTTACATTAATGTGCATAATATAGCCTAACTAAATACCAATTCATGCAAGCTATGAATTGCGCTTTATAGACCATTAAATTAACAACGTAAAATGACAAAAATGCCCAACAAATTGCCCAAAATACCCAACCAGCAATGGACTCACCAATCACCCAACCCTTCAGCAACGTGTCTCAGGTGAGGTACAGTATGTTTCATTCTTGTTACCTACTCAGTAATGCACAGCCCATAGCAACGTCTACAGTATTTAAAGTTTGCTAACATTGCTGTAGCAGCAACACCCCTGGGTTTTTGCATTTGAGTACGGGTGCATTGTACTGCTTTTGAAGTACATATTTCATTTGTAAAACGAATGTTTTGTTATTTTGTCCTTCAAAAATGATAAAGACCGGCTTCTATTTTACACAGCTGATTTAGGTCTTCAGAAAACAGTTATGGATTAGACAGCTCGTCTAACTGATGAACCCAGATGTTTATGTGGAATATGAGCATCTAAGCCCCAGTCAAAGTTGTGCAGCCCCAGCCCCTGCTGATGCCAGCACAGGCCAATCAGAGGCATGAAAGACTAATCTTAGCTACAGGATATCTAATCGTTCTCTTTATGATACTCTGAAACCATATTACAATATTTACAATATTTTCTTGCTACTGTGACACATGACTTCAGCATCAGATGTTTTGGATGATGATTGCCAAGTGAACAGTTATAAAAATGCAACGTGGGTCACAGAGGAGTTTTAAGAGATATTGATCAATTCTACAACGACTACGTGACATGATCAGAAAATACACAAGCACAGTGGCTCCTCCAGTGTGTGAAAGGTGTACTTACAGAACTAGGGCTGGAGTGCCGACGCAGTTTGGGCGACTCCTTGCTGGTGGACGAGCTCTTGGCATTGATGCAGGCATTGTTCTCAGAATGGACCCTCTTCACCTGGCTGGCGGGCTTCTCGAAAGGGTCGAAGCCACTCTGTGTGCGCTGCACTCTCACCTTCTTGTCCTCAGGGATGGTGTCCAGGGGCTTGATGACCGAGTCTGTTCCCTGGCAGCTGCGTGTGGACATCTTTGTGACACATATCTGTCAAAGCAGGAAGAGCAATAGAAGAGAAGAAAAGAAGGAGAAGATAAAAGTGAGCATTAAGGTAAAAAATCCATCTGTCCTGGATGCTCATCCATCAATGTGCAGCCAAAAACTAACTGTGCCCCCATCTTCCAGATCATGCCAGTTTTTCATCTCCCTGTCAGGCTAGGTCTCTTCCCTTTCTGTAGAGCCTTGCTGCTACCTCTCTGTTAGCGTGAGAGCCTTTTCATCCCTATCTCTCTTTTCCCTGATCAAAACAGCTCCAGCCTTTCGGCTCTGCTGCACACACACGCCGACTGCTGCTGCTTCCCCCAATTCTGCACAGTCACACAATTCCACGTTATTTCCGACACACATCTACACATCCATGCAATTGTGCAGAAATGCTACAGATTGTCTCCTACAAGCCCATTGGGCACATACACACTCCCCATCCATTTTCCAACACAAAGCACATTACCAGCTGCTGCTACACCATGGACTGTGTATATTGGACACAAGAGACGCAGGCAGCATGACATGTTTTGCCACGGCTCCCTTCAGATTAAATATTTAGACCCAGGCTCCCCTGCAAGAAGAACTTCTAATTACTCTAATACACAAGGAGGAGTCATCTTGCAGCTCGTTGGTTTGTTCTTCAACATGGGCCATTTTTTATTGGACACACTGCATTTTCCACCACACAGGCTCCTTTTTCTGTGACGCTAACTTATTTGAAAAAAATTCATAGTGATGATGATTGTTTTTCTTATTGTGTCATCCAAACAAATATGCCTCTCCAGCAAGGACTCCACAAATGACTACAAACCAGATCCAGAACATAAGGCTTAACAGTTTTAGGAAATCCTGTTGTGATTTAAATTGTGATTATGTTCTATAAATTAACCTACAGGCCTGTATGCAATAAAACTACTTTGTGTGCAAAAAAAATTTGATGCATGTTTATCTTGTTTGTAGATGAACAATATTCGATCAAACAATGGAGTTGCCAATCTCAATATTCAAAAGTGGCATTAAATTTAGTCTTGCATAGCAGCCTATCCTACCTATATTAGTAATGACAAATGATGCAGTTGATAGCTCTGCACTAGCTGCTTAAGCTAAGCTAGTTAATGTTAACATCACAGAATGACTGAACTAGCTACTGTACTTCAAAGGCCCATATTCTGGAGGTCTAGCTTTTAAGGTTATTAACTTAAAATGATGATATAATGTGTTTAAAAGTCTAACTGGGAACTCCATCTTTGGCCAAGAGTAAATGGTAAAGATGCAGGTATACAGAGAGCCAATTTATTTTCCATTGCTTCGCCAGTTGACACCTTAAACTTTAAACTTTTGTGCTGTAACTCTGTTATTATGTCATTTATAAATCAAAATCTGACTTTTATCATTTGAAAATTTCACTTTTTTAGAGAAAAGATCAGTCTTTCTGCATAATGCAGCACATGCATTTCCAATAATAAGTAATTCCAATTCATCAGATTTTCAATTCAACAGACTTTTATGATTACAGTTAATTCATAAATGACTAATGATGCCTATATTGTACCCTACCGACGTAAAAAAGAATGAATAGTCCATCTATTAGGAAGTTAGGAAGGCCATGTACATCTGAGCACTTCAAGCAAGAAAAATAAAACACGTATTCTTACATATTCCAAAAGGAGTAACAAAATAAATGTCTAAGCAAATGGTCTTGGAAATACACACGAGAAAGATGCAGGAGAAATTAAATGAGAAAATGAGGCGCCATAAGCATGAGCCTCATGCATATCCAGCATGTCCTCAGTGACAGCAGCTGGCATCTAGAACAGCACATAAAGTAACAAAAACAAATACTGTCATTTAGGAGCTATCGCACTGCAAGGCATCAATACTTGATGAGTGTGTCGGAGAAGGATGTGTTCAACAAAGCTTATGTTCCAAGCACTCCACATCAGAGGACCATCAGAAGCCAAACAACAGATTCCTGTATGAAGAGTTACGTTTCTGACATACTGCACGGTGGTATTGATTTACTTACACCACTTTAAAAATTAACCGAAGACAAAAAAGCTGAAAAACACAACAGCTGCAAATACTTTCAGTCACTGGTTGACAGGAAGTACAAAATTAAGTGCAATTTTGAGTTACTCACTTTAATTCTGTCTTTCCATTTTATCTTGCTCTTTGCTTCTACTCCACAACATTTCAGAAAGAAAGGTTGTACAGTTTACTTCACTGCATTTAATTGACAGCTTTTAGTTACTTCATAGATTATATTTAACAATAAAACTGCATCATTATCTCATAAAATGCGATACTTTAGAAATTAAACTGCCCATAAACGTCCTCTTTAGATCAGATTAGCTCCACCTCGACCAGCTGCAACATTAAATTGCTGCATAGACGTCAATGCATCAGTTATAACAATAATCCAAAAACTCTCATTTTGCATAATGAGCACTTAGTTACTTTTAATCACTTGAGTACATTTTGCTGATAATACATCTGTATTTTTACTTAAGATGTTTAATGCAGGACTACTATTACTTGTAACAGAGTATACTCATTTTATACTTTTTATACTGTGGCAATGCTACTTTTACCTATGTAAAGTATTTGAATACTTCTTCCAGCACTGGACAGCACATGACAGTCAGGTGTCAGCTGTAAATTATCTTCCTTAGCCTAATGGCGCAAGGACGTCCTGTTGCTGTGAGTGTTAGGTTTCCTAGAAAGTGAAACATTATATTTTATTGTCGTCCTCAAAGGTAAACTGCTGTATTACTCTGCTACCTAAACCAGAAGGAAACAACTTGTTTTGGTCTTGTGCTGCGACTTCCTTCCTCATTAACAGCCTCTGTGCTGAGTGTTGTGTTTGGAACATCATACCCCCTGTTGGCTACCTCGTTGCTCTTCCCTAGCATTATAAAATACAGGTGTACTGGGTTACAGTTGCTGGTTTAAACACTGAGGGAGGGCATCTCTCCAACATATTCACTGCATTAAATATTCTGTTTATATGAACCAGGACTGATCGTAAATTACTGCATATCTCAACATCTACTACGTGGTTTGGCACAACATTTTGTGCAGATATTCATGTTTTCTAGAGGATGAATCATAATGACATTGGTTTTGAGTAAAATACCTAAAATATGTCATTGGTAAAACACCCATATCATCATGTAGTAATCCTATGTAGGCGCAGCAACGCACTCCTGCACTTTGCAGACATAAGCCAGCACTGAGAACATCGCACTGCAGATATCAAGCATCAAGGTCAGGTATTTAGCTATTCAGATATGTCCAAAATCCTGACTTATTGAAATTTACTTTTTTCGCCAAGTCCTTGTCTCCAAATCTCCTCAAGAGTCCATGCCTCAACAAAAACATCCTCTTCTGGATCCCAGCAAACTAAAAAACTTCACTACAAACGTTGGCCAATGACAAAATGAAAAAACTAAATGACGCCTCTTGCATCTAATAGACAAGCTTACTGACTCCCAGACAAACACTGGAATTACCTCCATAATCCGCTCAGCGCACTGCTGGCATGCTAACCGGCTGTCCCTATGTGCAAGGCCTGTGCCTCTTCCACTGGTGAGTAGACATGCGCCATTTTGGTTTGAAACACCAGAATAGATATTCCCTGAGCTAACTGGTGCGTGTGTGACACAGGGGCGTGCGCACTTAAAGGTAGTGACCGGCCACAATATGCTATGTGTCTTTCCGTTGTGTGTTTTCCCTGGATGGCCTGACGATTTTACTGCCAACAATGTACTTGCATTTGGTGGGTGACGTGCTAATTTAATACCTTGGTCGCAGTTCATCTAGTATCAGGCTGTTTTAGTATTAGCTGGAACAAACTGTTTTGAAAAGGTAATGGAAGATATTAAAAAAATAAATATAGTTGTTCTTTTCCCAACATCAGTTCACCTTATTGCCTTGAACTCACTACAACCCATGAAAATAAAACTAGGCGGACACCCGAGCATGGGTGTAGGAGAGGGCTCCATCTGAAAGTAGCATTCTATTATTTTGCGTTATGGACACTTCATATCCAGGTCAACTGACACCCCTCTGAGTGAACCATATATACAAGAAACGTTGTGCATATATGATAATGTCAGCACGATTAGAGCAACAAGCACTGCGTAGATGTCAACAATGAAGCAAGCAATGCTGATGACAGAGTCAGGATTATATTTCGGCGAATGGAAAACAGTCCTACAACTTCACGTGAATATTGCACAGTAACGTTACAGCAAACACAATAATTTCATATGAATTTTAAAGGAAACACGTACTGTATTTGTGAAACAGACAACATTTGGAAGATCGTCCTTGATACAAAGATAGAAGGTCTTTCCGCATGAACCCAAATGTTTTCTTCTTCTGGGAGGCGGGCCTTACTATGCTCAAGGGCCACCGTGACATTCCAAAGCTGTCAGTCTCAAAGAGAACTAGCAGATTCCTTGTCAGATATTAACATTACAGAAGTATGAACGAGAGTGTGAGGAGGATTGTGATGGGCAGGAAGTGGAAAGATGCATGGGTTGGAGGCACAGACCTTTTGGAATGTTGCAGTATTTGTTTTATATGATTTTACTGTATATATGCGGTTGTTGATATAATATATTTTTTGTTCAATAAACGTCAATGATTGTTATTGAAAATAGTGCACTTTTATTATGTTCAATAAAAGTGCATTTTCCTAAATTTTGACACACCTCATATGTAAGATACTAGAAGATCAGTGCGGCTGTGGCTTAGGAGGTAAAGCTGCTGACCTTCTGAGGATACCGAACCCTAAATTTGCCCCTTGGAGCCGCACAAGGGGCTGCCTTGTGTCTGTAATTTCAGGTGCCAGCAGACACATAGAAGCCTCCCGGCCGGGCGTTGCGTCCACACAAAAAATTTAAAATTGTGCACATGCTTCATGTCCGCTTCTACAACTCCATTCTACGGGAAAGACTGTAACCAGCTGTCCAGCACCTTCCAGGGGCATCATGATGGAAATAAACACATAGACAGGTTGCACCCACAAGTCAACTACATCATCGTGCCATCGTACGGATTCATTTACCATACCACGTGAACTTCGCTGTCACCCTGAACATCCCACCGAACCCTGTTCAAAAATCTGGCAGTTCAGTAAAGTGTTGCTTGATAGTCTATATGGAAAAAAGAAATGAACAAATAGTCAAATATTCATACCGAACAGCCAGATCTGATTCGATGGACACATTTTGAGTCAGATACATCCCTAATATACTGCTTCACTGTAAATGAAGCAAACAACAAACTGCAGCTTTAATGTAAATAAAGCAAAGAAGAGAATAAGCACTCAAAGTGAAGTTCAATCATGTGCACAGATGACGGAAAGGCCGAGATGGGTCATTGGTTTACGGCAGCATGTGGATTCCCTGCCACATCTAGCTGGCGTCCGTTGCCAGGATTGGAGCGCCTGCCAAGAAAGGAAAACCCTGCCACGGATGCAATTATACCATATCGATTCTGGATGAAGGACATCCTCTTTAATCACCACTACGCCACTCTGATATACCAGCAAACACATAAACAGTGATAAACTGCATTGTTTATCTATTTATAATTTATCTGTACTGCTGCAGTGACCCCATTGCCCCACAGGGATCATTTAAGATCAATCTTATCCGCAATTTCCCCACTGAGGGACTAAAAAATGTTTATCTCATCTCATCTTAGGGATGTCATACAGTAATGGAAAAGGTAGGCAGTAGCACTGTGGGCGGGTCCAGGCTAACGCAACTATCTCCACAGGAGTAGTTATGTATTAGTAGTAATGACATTAGCGTGAAGGACTACAAGAAATACAAAGACCAATCAGCCATAAAGTCTACTTATGGGCCCTGCTAACACACGGATATCAGCCATGTTAACTTGGCCACATTCGGGGCTTACACACTGTGTGAACGCATTTCCATTTCATTGAGACAAAGAAGGGCTATCAGCTTGCCTGGGCTCATCATTCTGGGCTCCAGACGATAGTGAGGCGATACACCAGAGGAGAGACTGGAAAAAAACACCTCATCCTCCTCCCATCCACATTGTCTGGAGGGCACAAGCCTTTGTTTCAGTGTTCTTGAATGGCAGAGAGAAATGGGTATGTAGGGCGGCTGTGGCTCGGAAGGCAGAGAGGTCCTTTAATCCCAGGGCTGGTGGTTCGATCCCACCTCCTCGTGTCCATGTGTCGAAGTGTTGGGCGAGACACTGAACTTTAAGTTGCTCCCGGTTGAGGTCAGCACCTTCCATGGCAGCATGCCGTTTGTGTGAATGGGTGAATGAGACAAATCTGTAAAGGTGCTTTGGGAACCGTTGAAAAGCGCTATGTTAGTCCATTTATGTGCGCTCTAAATATAGCCGGTGCCTCCTCAAACACAGCAGCTTTTTGTGTAGTGCCTTTGTCACTGCCTTATGAAGGAGACTTTAACTACAGATGGATGGCTGGAAAGGAATGATGGACCGATACAATAATGACCCACAGTTTAACAGAAGGTCATCTGATTGAGGGGTTAACTCACATGTCAGAGTGGATATATTGGCGTAAAAGTCATATCTGACCCATCGCTGACTTCTTGACAGACACAGGCAGCCATCAACTCCATATCACAGCAAGGGTATGAGGGTAACATTTGTTAATACTAATACAGTACATTTCATTATAGCAGAAATAGCTCATACAGTTGATATGGTGCGTGTATTGGCCTGTTTACACATACAGCAGACCGAGAGCGACAACGGCATTCGTTCTCTACACATTTATCTCCAAACAGATATGCATGAATATGATTTATTAATCTTTGAGATTTAATATATTTTAGGAGTTATTTTGTCCTGATATATTCTCATTTCCTTTTTGGCACAGACCAACCTAGTTTCCATATCCTTGAGTTCTGTTGGCCTCCTGTCAAAACCAATGTGGCTTCTCTGTGCAAGTCACTCGTGAGGCGCACCAGCAAAATAAGATATTTAAATGCATTTTTGTTACTTTGCTGCTGTGGCTCCTTATCATTTACCAGCCTTGAGATATTGTGGATGAGAATCTTAATTAAAATGTGTGGTGAAATAAAATATCCCACAGCCAACTGATGCCCCAGAGAGTGGCGCTTCGTTAAAGCGAGTACCTACATCGCCAAAGACCACGTTCCTGAAATGATGCGTCTATATGATATTTTCAGCTCCACATCATTGAAATAGCATAGAAAGTGATGTATATTGAGCAGCTTTGATAGGGTTCAATCCCCAGAAATCTAACAGTGGCGAGACAGCAACTCTCAAGAATGAAGTACATATCACAGAGTAGGTACTTGTGAGTCTTTGAAATGGAGACAGCATGTTATTTTACTCTTTTAACGAAGCATGTTGCGTCATTAAATTGTTGTAGAGACTGGCACAGTTGGCATTAACAGGACAGACTATAGAAAAACAACAAACCTTGGTCATTATGTCAGTTACTACAGCCAGAATATCAATCCAAATATCCAAAGGGGAGGGAGCCTGGATAAAGTTGAGCCGAGCAAGAAGCAACATCCCAAGCGGACTGTGATAGGCTGTAACACCCATCAATCAAGCAAACACTCCTCACATAGGCCTGTTTAAGCCTTAATATCTGCTTTATGGAACAATATTTTCTACAAAATGCCACTAGGCCCACTCATCAGGGGAGGTGAAATTAGTTATTTAGATCATATTTTCTAAAGAAAACAACAGCTCAAGGCATGTTTCCATTAGCGTCAGCATTCAGCCATAATGGTTGCTGCTTGGTTCAAGCATGTTAGTAAAACACACTGTAAGACGGGAGCCATAGTCTTCCTCACAATTTTCGGTTACTGCATATACATTTTGCTATATATTGACATGCACTCAATCCCCAAAAAGGATGTGATTTTCTGCATTCATTATGTTTGGGATATATGCAAACCTATAATATGGTATATTTCTTTACAAGGTTTCCTCATGTAACCATCCTCCTTGTGAATTAAATCAACAAACATCAGACATTTACTATATCATGCCATTAGTTGCTCAAATGCCCAATAAGCACTTGAGTTGCCGAAGGATTACTTTAAAATTGCTTCAAACTGATAAGTTATATGAGATACCTGGTAGGATCTTATAGTAAAATATATTGAACAATACAGGCCTCTAGTTTATGGCTGTTAACTAGCGGAAATAATATACCAATAATCCCAAAACACATATGCGTTTGTCCACACCGCCTTGCTGGGTGTGGCGATCCTGATGTGGGTGTGTTATGAATATTCCGCCAACATTTCCTGTTATAAAGAGGCTCTGCCTAGGACTGACAGCTACTATAATACTACACTGACTTTATATGAGAAAATGTTCATGAAGCAATTGAATGTATTTTACTATATGATAAATTAATCTACAATACAGCTGGATGAAATTATGAAGAATAAGTACAAAACTGGTGACTGAAATATTATGTCAGTGTAGGAATATATTGAGATGTCATAGTTAGAAATGCTACATATTTCTTTGGATGATTTATAACTGGTTTCCACCTGCACACTGCTTACATTGTTCATCCAACCCTAATGAATTTGTATTTACAGCCAGTTTCTTGACAGAGAAATATAATGGGCATAATCAATAACCCTGTTTTTGAAGCTGACAGGGTTTCCCCCTCACATTTCTGTCCAGAAGGTAAATCCGATTTGTTCGTCTGGAGGCTGGTGGATTTTGAAATAGATAGTGACATTTATCAGATTTCAAATTAAGTTCTGTTAAACTGTGACACACTGCACTATTGTACAACTACAGTCAGTTGTTTTGCTTTGTGATGATCGAAAACTGGACCACGACCCAACAAGTTTTATGCACCATAGTTACGTATTCATTACTGTCACTGCTTATAACTCTTTACAAATTGATCCCACATGGATTTGCATCTCTAACTCCAACGAAGCTTCTCAGCCAGCCGACCTCTTCAAGACGGAAGGAGGCTTCTGACGTCTAGCAGACTTCTTGGAGGAGGAAATGTTCCGGCCAGTTAATGACTCAGCCAGGACCTCTACCTCCTGATTAGTACAGCCGGCCATTGCCTTTGATTTGGATGCTGGAGAATAGAAAGCGGCGACATATAAATGACTAAATTGGCTGGCTTCCCATGGCTTGGGGAGATTGCCACTCAGGGGAATGGCTGTGACGTGACCAGGTCCTTACCTCAGCCTCCAACGCACCTACTGTGCTGGTGGTCCAGGTAGGATAAAACACAGAAACATATACACTAATAGGATTTAATTTGCCAATGCTGAAGATCATAACATATAAACAAAACAAGTCTATAGCCATCAGCTAGCAACATGTTAACATGCACACAATCACCAACATACTGATTGATATTAAGCAGGTATAATATTTACCATGATCGTCGCCATAGTTTTGGGTAATAACATGTTAACATTAGCACCTAATAGAGAAGGATTTGGTTATAAACCAAAGGTTTGGACATATTGAAGTTTTGACTAAGGTGATGTCAGGGGATCACCTAAGTTGATACAACTGTATCTGAGGGTAGCACGAATGGCTATACCAAATTCTATGCCAATCCATCCAAAAAATAACGATAGATGTCAACCTCAAGGTGGCTCTAATTGAACATCTTCACCATAGACATTAAGATACCTCCTCTCGGAACTGTGAATGTCTGCACATATTTCCTGGCAATCCATCAAAGTCATTGAGCGACAACAGTGCCATCCATAGAGCCACGGCTACACATTTTAACATGTTCACCACTATTAGGATGGAGTGCTAATAAAGTATCTGTGTCATGTCTCATGTTGAGATTTCCCCCAAGAGTGTCCACATGGAATCAGCATAACAATATGGGATTCACTGGATGTGAAATTCAAGTCTAACTGGGCAAATGTATTTGTTAAGTGCCAACAAACACCTGCATTTTGTAAGCACCTGATATGAATCATACCGTGTACCACTGACTCCATCTTTGGTGAAATGAACCTGCAGAAAACATTGTGTCTGATGTCAGAGGCCCTTATGTAGGTCTTACACTGGAGTGGTGCTCTCTGGCTTGACCTCTACTTCCAGGAGCCAGCACAGCCAGGACTGAAGCCCTGGATTTGATGCTCGAGTATTCCAGTTGTTAGGAACTTCTACACGAGACAAGAAAAACATGCCTCGGAGAGTGCACTACACTGAGGACAAGATAAAAAACAAAGAGGTGGTATGAACACGGAAGAAGGTAGCCTTTGCTTTAAACTATCCTGTTGTATACAGCCTCACAAAGCCAGCATACATACACACATAAGACAACCTTGTTATGACATGGCGCTATATAAATAAAACTGAATTGAATTGAATAGATCCCAGACTAGTATAATAAACGTCTGTTCCATGTCCTAATATAGTTAAAGTTAACGTGGCACAGTGCTGCTTACTTTGTGAATAAAGCTGTACACAAGTTGTAGCAACCGCAGGGTTTGTGAATGAGTAATGTTCAGCACTGAAACGTCTGCCCAACAGATTCCCAGGCAACGAGAAAGTACTACGTCCAGAGCAGGGCCTTTTTTAACAAAAGAAACTATTGCAGAGCTAATAAATTTAGTCCCTGGTTCTTTCAGTCTAAACTCAGGTAAAGGTCCTGAGTTCCTGAAATGGTTCCTGGACCCCCGAAAAGGTTCCTGCTGAGCAAGCTGGCTCATTCAATTCAATTCAGTTTTATTGTTATAGTGCCATATCATAACAAAGTTATCTCATGGCACTCTTTCATATAGGCCGACTCTTAACCATCTAGTCAAAATGGTAAAAGTCGTTGGTTAAAATAAAGACATGACTTGATCCTTTTCAAAACTCCCCCAGAACTGTGCGAACAACTATTAAAACTAGATGTTCTAGATACGAAATGAAACATCATTCTTCAACCGAATGGCCATTTGTTGCCATAGATGTATTGACAATGTGTGCTTGTGAATACAAAAAACGTTTAAGATTTCCAGAAAACCACACTGCTTTCCTGGTTGATGATGCGGTACTGCAGTCTGCAAGCCAGGTGTATGTAGAGTTCACTCAGAGTGAAGGCCCCCGTATGCTTCGAAGAAAATGTGCTCAGATTGTCAAACAGCATTTGAAATCCCCTTTTCATGGCCACCTTAAACAGCAGTTGGCCTGGTGTATGGAGCTGTGCAAGTAGGCAGGGTCTGATCTTCTCTTTCAAGCAACTCCCCTTTCAACACCGCAACGCTGTGAATGATTGCTAGAAGAGACTGTCTGAAAGGATGCACACTTGTCACCACAGGTGTGATTCCTCGTGTCAAGCGATGGCAGGTCTTTCAGGCCGGCCTTCCAGTGTTGCCACTCAGAGCAGGTATAAACGCTTTCGCCTTTAGGAGTGGTCGGACGGCACTTTGTGCGACCCAGTTTGTTCGAAGCATACGGAACTCTTGAGGCTGAGAACTTTCCAAAGTGTATTATAAAACCTATTTGAAATGACATCTGTCCCACACAAACGCTCACTGAGACCTGCCAGGCCACAGTGAAAGAAGTCAACATTGTAGCAGGCGTTATGGATAATACCATACGTCAAGACAAGGTAATATACCTGTATGACCAAAAGTGGTCTAAACACTTAGATAGGTAACCTTTGCTTACGCCTGTTTCTTGCATCTGCCAAAAGGAGCCTTTGTTGCTTCTCAGTTAAGAGGACACTCCTCTATATCCTGTATCCTGAGAAACACTCAGCCTCTCTCAAACACATGACACCCTGTTACTCCACTCCTCCTGTTTCAGCACTCCTCCTTTTTCACTCACTCTTGTGTCTTTTTTCTAGCAGCCTAGCCTGCTGTCTTCCCAAGGAGCTGCATATGGCCCCGCAGACAGCCTCACTACGCGTCCACGAGAGGCTGTCATCGACGGTAAATAGCCTGTCCCTGTCTCTCTTCCTTGTCCTCCCCACAGTGCCCATATTCCATCCCTCTGGGCTCAGAGAAGACGAGCGCGTTGCAAATTTTGCCTGAAGTGGGATGACATATTGTAGGGTGAGCAGAAAAATGCTGCAGCAGAGCATCCCGTCCATTACACCAGTAAACCTCAGCACCCGGTTCACCACAGCAACGGAAATGCCACCTACTATCACAGAGGGGATTGGTAGTAGTGGTGGTGCTGGTGGTGGTGGTGGAGGGGGTTTCAGGCAGAAGGCAACATTGAGACTTTGTCGCAAAAACTGCAGATAAGGCTAAAAACACACACACTGCCTTCTCCCTTTTCCACTACTTCCTTCTTATCCCCAGAATCTCTCGTCATCCTTACCAGTGAGATGCACAGAGACTCAGGTGGGCCATCCACTTTCAATCTGTCATGCTAGCATAAGAGCTCATCATCACCCTCCCACCAGCCCCCTAAACAAAAACTACAACATACACTTGTGCACACACTGTGCTTGCATATATCTACAATCCATTTCATCCATATAAATGCATATACATATGCCAACATGCCTGCACATCTGCATATTGCCCCGTTCAGCATTACGTGTGTGGTATGTCTGGGGAATACTATTAGCACTGAACCACACGCACACACGCTAACATAAGCGATGCATCCAAAGCAAAAGAAGGGTGGGGGGGGGGGTAATGACAAGGCATGCGAGACCAAATAAGCACCAATCTCAGTCTTCCTCTTACCTTACAGGAGGAAACAGCTCACCTGGATGCCTCTGAAGAACAGACGGAATGCATTCAGGCCAACCTCTCTCCCTGCAAACCAGCTCAAAACATCTCCCTCCCTCCCTCTCGCTCTCTTCCTCTCTCTCTCTCTCTCTCTCCTGCTCCCTTCACAAGCTGGAAATGATGAGATTGTACTATAAGCAGAGGGGGGGGGGGAGTGAAATCTGAGGCGGCCGAGGGAATAGGGAGGATGTGTTGTTTCTGGCCGACAGCCCTGAGAAACTGTGAGTTTGTGGCTCATCGTGGACGAAGGGGGTGCGTGATGCAGCAGATGGGAGGAAAACAGTCTGCGACGACATACTGGAACCCTACAAAACCCCTGCTAACCTGAGATGGTACAGGCCAGAGGTGTTTAAGGAAGCAAACAGCGTCTGCAGCAGCAGCTAGCAGTTGAGGCTACAGTGATGCAGCCACGGCATGCATGTGTGTGAATCTGACCTGAGCTAAGTTGAGCGAAGATGAGCTGCATTGGACAGTTCTTGTTTTTGTGTCTGCCTCACTGGGCTGCAGCACCTCGGATGAAACGTGAAACCTCGGTCTCTGGCCAATTGAAAGCATAGACGTTTGTTGCTAAAATGCTGATGCTGATGCTAAAATGAGACAGCATCAACAAAACTACAGCCAGAGATCTTCACTGAACTCTCATCATATATGAGCTGACTTTGGAACAATAGCACGTCCTTTGTCAATAAAAATAATCCTCATGCCACAGCAGTATTTACAAAAACTCTACTATAACAATGTATGGCATAGTCAATCCTTTAAAGTGCTTTACACGGCACACAACCACTAATAAACTCAGCCACAAGTTTTGCTGACATGCACGATTGCAAATAATTAGTGAGGGAAAACTCATTAATTGCTGCTTTGAATTTCTGTTCAAAAGGAGAAATTCAGAGCCGCAGAGTGGTGAGGATGCCACGACTGCTGTGAACCGTTATAGCCTTGACTGATGCACTCAAGCACCCCTTCATCAACGCCGTCTCTCGTGTTCCAAATGTCTTTATTTGAATTGATTTATAAATGGATATTATTTATTTACTATTAATTGCATAAAAGTGGATGCAACAATATTTTCTCGCAATTTTGTCAACGTTTGCATTTGTACGTCTACTACTAGGAGTGGCAGGAACTGGACATTTCAATTATTTATCAGTTACTTTAACTATCTACACTCAGTTGACAGGTTAATAGGTAAACCCACGTTCAGTTTTTCTTGAAACTGTAGAGCTGAAACTGTGTCTATATCAATCTATATCAATGAGGGTTGGCTAAATAACAGAAACACCTCTCTCTATAATGTAATACAGTTATAAACTACAAACGATAAACTGCAGCCTTTCAAAAGGATCAGAGAGTTGGATCAACACCTCTCTCATTTAATATTTTAAACAAAAACTGAACATTGGAACATTGGAACCTTCATGATTTATTACAGGACTGTTGCATTAGGCTGCATTAGCTTTAGCTAGATGTACTTCATAAGGTATACATATGGCAACTGAGTGTATCTCAACCATTTATCTATTGATTTTGGGTAGTTTAACAATTACCTTAAGCTACTGTATTTCAAGTGCTAATTACTTTTAGGTAGCTGGTCGATTCAACCATTTGTCCAATTACGCAAAATGTCCAATTAGCTGCATTCCTGAGGAATTAACACTTTTGTAATCTTTATATTAGTAAATCTGAATTAATATAATTAATATAGATGAGTTATCCAATCAATCAGTAATCCAGATAACATTACTTAGCACATGTTCTCTGTTGATGAAATTATCAAACTAAGTAGTCCTAGTGGTAATCACCTGTTCAACTATTAGCAGTATTGGAAATTATGTTAATAGAAAATTATGTAACTGTTTGAATGATGTTCTGAAATATGAAATGTGTTATAACCACTATGCCACTTCTATGTTCTAGAATCCCGATTGCTTGGCCGTAGTGATGTATTGAAGTAGGCTATGTGACTCCTATGCATAAAACTCAAAACTTAATTCCATTTCTGTTAAGGCGTGGTGTGTCGACGGCAGGAAAAGGACCCAAATGCAGGCCAGCACCGGCAGACTGGAGGAGTTTTTGACTAATGAGAACCAAAGAAACACTTACTTACAGGAGCAGCAAAGCAAGAAACACAAGACAGTAAGGATATCAAAATAAAACAGGAAACGCTATGAACCAAATACACACAGACCATGAAAATTTCATATCAGGAGATATGACCCGCCATGCTAGTTCCACACCCCATCTCTTGAGAACAAAATATTAACATGCATTATACATTGTAGCGTGAGATGCTTTCTGGTGGTTTGGCTAGTTGGTAGAAACAGTCTAACCAACCTCCTCCTGCCACTCTGGCCCTCAAACTTGAGCTCGTGAAACTTTGTTTTAGATTATGTTAGTTTTCTTAGACTTCCTTCCTTCATTAATTTTCTTTTGCATGCACAATTTAACAATTTAACCTTTTTAACGAACCTAAGAATTGTTGAAACGGCCTCAGCCCCGTAACGACACTTAAATAAGTAGGCCCAAATAACATGATACGGGTTGATGTTGAATAAAAAAAATAAAACGACTCAGAGAAGTCGACTGCCCCTAGTGTCTCACCATTCTTTGATAATTCATCTGCTTCACATCACTATTGCCCACTGAGCAAAGATTTATCTCACCATATAAGATCTTTTATTTATTTGTTTGATTATTTTCCTCAACATGTATTATTGCTTCATTTATTCACTTATTAGTAGGCATTTAGCGATAAATACAGCAAATGCCCTCATTTATCAGCAAGCAGTTGCCTGTGCGTGAGCAAAAGACAGAGGTCCCTGTACCAAAAAGAATTCCAATTTCTGGCAGGAGATTGCCTAATAATATTTTACTTATTGTCCTTGGTGCCCCAAACTTTAAGGAGGGCAAAGATTTAATTTTAAAGTAACATTAGTCATACTGCTACATAAGTAAACAAAATAGACACTGACATTTCAATCTAAAATATCTCTTGTGCTCTTCTCAATCTGACTGCTACAAGGTGATCCCACTTATAGCCAGATCATTGCCTCTCCTTCCTTCCTTCCTTCCTCACTACCACTTATCTCCCATCAGACAGTAACTTGGAGAAAGTGAACACAGGAAGGGAGGAAAGTGGGATGGGACAGGAAAGAACAGAAAAACACAAAGCTAAACAAAACTAGACCAGTTATTTGAGAATAACTGAAATATCTGGGAGGTAGAACCACCTCACCACAACACAACCAGGCTGTGTGCTTAACACCTTTGCAGTCCAGCAGCACTGCAGAGAGAAGACAAGTGGTTTGCCTTGCTCCAGGTTTTGTTCTGACAATGTCATTTCCACTAACAACCACCAGGTGAAGATACATGAATGTATAAATAAATATGTGAAAGTAATAGTTCAGAAGCCCCACGGAAATGAGTGTTCCACTCCAAAAATAGAGACACAAAATAAAAAAGAGGATGTGTATTCAGAGTACCTCGAGTGATCAGAAATGTCAGGCCACACAGAGGAGAAGCTGCCTCCCAAATCACGTCACGCTCCGTCACGCTACAAAATACAAATCATCAGATAGAGGAGACTTTTCCTTTGTTCACATTCTCACTCAAGCTCACTCTCCCCCCATTTTTCCTTGCTCGCTCTTTCTCTCGGTTATGGATGACCTTGACTGACAGGCTGTTGCTACAGGAACCACACCATTGCTATGTTTCTATTGTGTCGTAGAGGCAGGAAGGTGTGAAATTTAAAAAAAAAATGGCTCTGAATGAATCTAGAGTCTATTTTCAAGGCACAGGAGACAACAATCACCTCAGACCATAACAACTGCAAAGGAGATTATTTGCATTTTCACAGGATTTACCTCGGTAAATACACACACACACACACACACACACACACACACACACACACACACACACACACACACGGGGGGGGGGGGGGGGGGGTGTAAAAACAACAAAATTAATTTTTAAAAAAAAAAAAAAC
>JAVQJF010112534.1:0-30306 GCA_036023855.1 Gadopsis marmoratus
GCCTCTCGCCCAATGTTAGCTGGGATTGGCTCCAGCCCCCCCCTGCGACCCTTCGGGATAAGCAGTCTGGTTAATGAATGAATGAATGACGTTCTCCAGTGTAAAATTGCCAAATAAGACTTGAGATCAATTTTAAAAAATGATAATATGATTGAATGTCACAAAGAGCGCAATTGAAACAATTCTTGTTGAGTGGACTAAAAGGAATCAAATCTGCTTTCTAACTTGAATAACATTAATAGCACAATTGGCTTGTATTGTCCACAGAAAATGCTGCCCAAAGATTTTCAATTTAATTCTCCTCTTTTGTGGTACCTAAATTGCTGCAGCAGCCTTACAAATGGCATGGGTCCAGTTTGGCAATAACACCTGTCACCAAAATAAAGAAACAAAACAGGAAAGGCTATTTGTAATTCCCCTTACTTTGCGTGTGTGTGTATGTGCAGAGGGCTGGGCATTGAAGGAAAAGGTGAAAATGGAAACGTCATGATGGAAACATTCCCCCGGGGGCGTCAAATGATGTGAAACAGAGGAGATGAAGAGCGCTCAAACAGGCGGGGGGTAGGGTGGGGTGGGGTGGGGTGGGGTGGGGTGGGGGGAGTGTGTGTGTGCAACAGAGAGAGAGTGTGTTTGTTGGTGAGTGTTTAAAGAGGATTAAAGGTCTGCAGATCTTGATTTTCGATGTACACAATCAGCTGTATACATGTATGCCAAAACAACTGCCACACAGCAAATATTGCCATTTTGGAGATTCTAAAGAAGTATTTTGTTCTTAAGGCCATAGTTTGTGATTTACTCCAATGCATTATGCTGTACAGTGCATCTCCCCCAGCCCCCCACTTCCACACACACACACACACTCTCACAAACATATTTTGTAAGCATTGGGAGGATTTCTCATAAATGAGGGGACAGTCTGGCTGCCAGCCCATTTAGATAACCTTATAGTCAGGTAATGAATCGCCATTTTCCATCCCTCTCTTCCTCTCCATCCATCTCAGATTGTTTGTGATTCTGATCTGAAATAGAATTTACCTGCATCATTTCTGTGTCACAACGACATGAGGAGGCAGATACAATGGAGATGGATAGATAGAAAGTGTGTGTGTGTGTGTGTGAGAGAGAGAGAGAGGGAGGAGAGTGACAAAGAGATGAGCGGATTGAAGGACAGATTGTGTATGTATGTCTGCATATACGTATACCTAGTGTACGAGATTGTTTCCGTACATCATAGTGTTCTAAACACTAAACTAAAAAGGTCATATTACCATTGTTGCAACCAAGACATTAAGAAGAGCTCCCATTTTGTACAAAATGCACATACATCATACTCCATCCCATCCCGACAGAGTCGGCTCTCTGCCTACCTGTTGAATATAAATCCAATTTTTATCCACCTCTAATCTCTGCTTTAGTTCACAAACAGCTAGGAAAAAATATCTGAGTATACACAGAGCTTGCTAGATGTTTGACTTTGCTTGTTTACTTCTGCTCTGCACAATTTCACACAAAGCACATAGTCAGCTTGCGTAAAGGGAGAGTAACCTCACTAACAGGAGAATCAGAAGCCGCTGAAAATTGCAATGGGTTGTAGAAATGGGTCCTGATTCGTAGTGGGATCCACGGTGTTGCGTTTCCCCCCCACCCCATTTCCTTTGATTTGGTGTTGAAGGAAGAAGAAAGCCCGCAATATGATTATAAGTTAACAGCTTTTAATCCCTAAATCACACACTGTACCAACTCAGCTGTTACTGAGTCTACACAGCTCTCATTTTGATGCTGCATCCAAGTCAGAGGCTACTGCACATCACTCAGAGCCCCCGTCCAAGCAAGCAGCCCTCCCTCTCCTATTAGCAACAAAACTGTCAGAAAAGATAGAAACTGTCTTACACCACTGCTGCTGCTGATTCCAGATATATTGCAACACATCAGTGCAGAGACCTTTCCTTACCCAGCCAAGCTGTAGTTCTTTCATACCAGTGATACTGTATTTGCATTATATTATATTGGCAAACATTATTAATGTAAAGTAAGCCTCTTTGTGAAATAGGTAACCCACCAATGAAAAATAATAAGTCGGCTCTACTTTGAGTTACAGGACTTCACTTTGAGTTTGTGTGTGTTGAGGTGCCTTTTGGAGAGTTCTGCTTCCTGACACTTTAGAATTAGCTGCCAAGAAACACCTATTTAAATGCACGAAACATCCACGATCAAATGAATTATGTCCAAATTCTAGCTGTCAGCCAGAACGTAGCCGTAATCATCTCCACGCTTAGAAATGTTGCACTCAAATGCATGAAAAGCATACCTGGATCATCTAAACACATGTAAACATATGCTTTTGTTGGAATGACCTTCAGCAGTCATGTAAGCATTAGTCCTAGTGAGCTACAGCAAGCAAAACCCCATATGGTCTTTTAAAAAGGTGGAGTTTTTGCAGTCAACAAACAAACACAGTTTTATTGCAATCAATGAATGTGAGCACACAGAAAGTGTCGGACAAAATCAACAGATTTTGGTGATTACTTTGAAGATTACTTGAAAAGCAGTGAAAAAATGTAGTGGAACCGTAATCAAAACACTTACAGTACAGCTTCAGCATACGGTGAAAATCGCAAACATTATTTGTCGCTTACTCTCTTCCCTCTTGAACTCCTTGTAATCAGTTTCCAATTAATCATCCTCTTTGAACTTTCTAAGGTTGGACCACCAAGTTTGTTATTTTCAGTACAAGCAGCCAGGCTGGGCAAGGTCAGTTACCGGTGAACTAGTGAAAAAGAAAAGAAGATGAATCAGGTCTGAAATCTCATTTTGTAATGAGTGAAAAAGAGGTGTTGGCTATTTACAAAACTGACTAATGAGTTATTACTTTATCAGTGAACAGGCATGAGGAATATTTTAGAAGAGTTACACTCAGCTCACTCTCTCCCTCTTTCCCAAACACACACACACACACACACAAACACACACTCTTTCAAGCAGTAAATTGCCAATTTTTGAGATCAAAGGTGAGTTGCTCACAATATTTCACTGGTAATGAGAAACAGGCATGTTCACCTTCTTTTACCCTCTTCCACACACACACACTTTGTCAGGCATCAGTGAGAGCATACATGCAAGGCCTTTTAAGGTGCACACTGGTGTATCAAAGGAGCAGACCAGGGAAGATCAAAGACCCAACACTGAGGCCTGCCATTCTCACAATTTGATAGTCATAGCTAAGCTGGCAGTGCGACATGAATATCCATTTAGTATCACCATAAACGGTAAATTTAAATAAATTCATGTCCCAAAACGGCAAAGAGGTTCCCGGTCAGGGTGTTCTGAGTGTATCTGTGCACGTTTAGCGAGTTTGCTGAGTATGACATTGTGGCGATGTACTGTGCAAGCCGATTTCTGTACTCTGCTCCAGCTCAGTGTCACATGGCTTTGTCCCAGTCCATCTTTCTTAGTCGGACTAAGACACACACACACACACACACACACACACACACACACACAATCCCTGCTGACTGCTGCTTATGCATTCATGCACCGGGACCAATCAAGATGCTCTCTCTCTCTCTCTCTCTCTCTCAACACAAGGACAATATAAGGGCAGTAGCACACACACTTCTTCGCGCATGCATGCTGTACATGCATTCACACGGGACACGCTACAATCTAACCACAACAGCCACACGCAGTCAGCATAACAGAATGAAGCGGGAGAGAGAGACACATCGCAGTTATTTAACATTCAAGGTAGAAACATGATATTTAAGCACAAGCTAAGTGAAATGACAGCAAAAAAAAAAAGTTTAAGTGTGACTCGGTTAACACAAAGTTAATGCACCTACTGAAAATGTTCCTTTCGCAAAGGGACAACAGTCTGCAATACAACATATAATCTTCCAGTAAGACCTAACTACTGTGGGCCTTTACCACAGTCCAGTCCCCCTTGGTGTAATCCATGCAGGACCTGTAAAGCACAGCTGAGTGTGCATCACTGGGCCCTAGCTGCTCAGGGAACACTCCCAAAACTGACGTCTACATGTTGACTTTCCAGGCGGATTAATTACTGCTGCTGATTCAAATTCTCTCAACCCAGGAGAGCTTTGCCATGGCTAAACTACCGCCCAGCTGCAAATTGCAGAGTTTGTGAAATAAGCACACGGACTCGTCACGAGGCCGCCAGACTGGTCACTTTACTCGTCTGCCGTGTCTCTGGGTGTATGAGTTAAAAGTTGCGGGTGAAAGTAAAAGGACGACTCACGTTTGCCTGGTTTCGGAGTTGAACTCGGCGTCGATGTGCTGGACAGAGTAGTGGTTCCCGTGGTCCGAGAGCTGTCCGCGGTGCTGAACGCGCTCGGCGTTCGCCGCGCCGCGTCCTCTCCACTTGGGGACCGGCTCATCGCAGTGGCCGTACACCGCGTCAGTCCGCACATCCTGTCCCGGAGGACGCGGAGAGGCTGCGTCCCCGCTGCTCCGGTGGAACTCCGGCGGCGTGAGGCGCGGGGAGTCCCCCGCTTCCCGTCTCTCTGGCGACGGGTGAAGACACTCCGTGGAGGCGAGGTAAGGCGGGTCCGTGTTCCCCAGCAGCGGGGAGGCGGATGAGAAGAGGTCCAGGGGCCGCGGAGAGGACGGAGATCCGCGGGGAAGACAGACGGGCAGAGGCGGAGAGGGAGACTCGGAGACATGTCCTCTCTCGCCGCTGTCGCTTCCCTCTACCTCGTCAGACATTGGGAGAGTTCGCGGGCGACATATACTTTAAATATTTTCAGCTGGGTGACAGACATTTAACGGTGTTTGTCAAAGTTTCATCCGCACAAGTTTCTGCGGAGCCGCGCGGCAGCGACGAGCCGAGCCTCCACCTTCACACGAGGCCGCGCGCACCAATTAGAGAGCACCGGGAGCGCGCGCCGCGCAGAGAGCCAGCCCTTCACAAAATGGAAGAAAATGAACAAGTGGCAAAAACACACAAAACGACTTCACTTACACACGGCATCGGCCTACGAACACGATTAGGCTGCATGTGCTTGGGTTTCTCTGGACAAACACTATGAATTCAGTCTGAGAGACAGAGACAGAGACAGAGAGAGAGAGACAGAAAGAGAGAGAGACAGAAAGAGAGAGAGAGAGAGACAGAAAGAGAGAGAGAGACAGAGAGAGACTTGAAGAGTTGGAGGTCGGTTGGGGAGTGAAGGGGTTAACATGCCCACCTGTTGTATGCCAATTACTGATACTGACATAATCTCGTTATTGATTTAGAGAACAAGCAATTAAAGTAGCCCACATGTAATCTCAGTGGTCGGTTTATGTTGGGATACATTGAGTCATTGCTTGCTCTTTGGTAGGTTTACAAACCTGAACGCAACGCCTTTTAAGGTCTCTGGCTTCAGATAGAGAGAGGACGATAATACAGTGCTTGAAAGTGACTGTTAGTCTGTATCCTTGTGTGTGTGTGGTCCTGTAATTAGAGGCAGAGACCTATTAGTCAAAATGGAGACTTCCTGCACCCCCACATAGACAATGACCAGTCCTCACCTAGCTCTTTCATCTATCCACCCAACACAACAAATCAAATTAACACACATCACACATGACAATCTGTTTCCACTGTATTTGGGTAGAAAATAGTTCCTAAGATCTGTAGATTATCCTGAATAACTGGGTTTGTTCCTAGACAAGCACAGTGCTATTGCGTGTTAAATAAAATGATCCATTGTGCATGTAAACATGTTTCATAAATAAAATACATTCTCCATATTGGTTGAATTGCTTATCTGTAAGTTACAAAAACACTGGAAGAGGAACTTTGTAGTTTGGTGTTTTCATGTAAATCTTCACACACATCAATGTTTCACTACTTGCTTTTGGCTCATTGCAGTAGCTTGAAATGATGAAACGAAATGACAAAAGGTGTTTCCAGGAAATGTTTAAAAAAGGTGCATAGAATTTCTTCTCTGGGAAATGATGAAACTAAATGCTCATAAAATCTTTTAGTGTCAGATTTCCACATCTTCCCCAAATTGGAGCGACAGGATTCAAATGGAGAAACCAGTGAAGCAGCCCTGCAGGAATAATTACGGCATATGAAAATTAATATTTTAATGATACTGTAGAACTGGTTCAAGTCACTCAAGACTGAGTTCTGTTGTGGCAACCTTACAGTTAAAAACTAGATAGGCCTTTCATACCAAGTGATCTGTATGTTCTACACATTCATACCTGGTGATCTTGAACAAGGGAACATGATTGTTGCCGTCCATGTGAAGCCTGACCTCACAGGTAATACAGAGATTAGTGAGAATTGGGAGAAACTGTGTACAGCTGTACATGAATGAATGTCAAGTGGCACTGAGTGGCTGTCCAACTGGGTGCGCGTGCAATTGTACCTCTTCTGTTACATTGCTTTGGGCTGCTTTTGAAGTAGAAAAGGGTTGCTGTGAGTGTATGTGTGACTTAAAAGCTACAATAAGATACTTTAAACAAAAGCTTGACCCACACTATTTTGTTTTGACAACCCGCCAAGCGTAATGTTGTATTTCAAAGCCCAATATTAATGAAGGGAGCCTGTGTCTTAACGAGTAACCATGTAGTACTCTAGTTGTCCAAAGCACATCCTGCTTCACACAAGACACTGCAGATTTACAAACCATAATACATTGACCAGACTCCTATAGGAATGTTAATATATTGAAAACAAAGGAATTACTTATAATGTAGGGACTCTCTATGGGTAGAAATTATCTGGTCTCACCCCAGTCACAGCAGGATTTTCTATTTTTCGTCACAGGAAGAACTCCTGCTGGGAAATCACTGATTGGGGGTATTTAGAAAAGCTACACGCTTTAAAGTTTAAAATCAACAGAACAGCGCAGCAGCACTTTCGGTCCTGTGTGTGCCAGTGTGAAATTACTGTTTCAGAGCAAAGGCAGCAACCACTTAATATAGGAGGGGTGTGTAACATATCAAACACCACGTTGAATTCTGTGTCCGTGCCAAAATGTTGGCATTAAGATACTGGTATGTTTAAGTATGACAGGCAGAGACTGACCGAGATGAAAGGTAGGAAGACAGAAATGGAGATGTCTGACATCTTGCAACAGAACACAGGTTAAGAAGAGTCACATGAAACACTACTCCAATCCCCTCTGGCAGCCCAAACATTCTTCTCTCACTGGTCATATTAAGACTTGCAGCCCCCATAGATTCCATAGTATCATACGCAAGAGAAGAACACAGACAGAGACACAGATCTGTTGCGAGACTCCCTTCCTCTTTACAGGTCCTGCTTTCAGCTGGTACCGTCAGTAGAGGGGGCTTCGTGTCCTCCCCCATCCTCCATCTGTGGCATCTGGTAGAAAACCTAGCACCTCTCTGATGAACCCCTCCGGCAGCTAAAACAGCCTAGTCTGTTGGGCAAGCTGTTGGGGGAGGGGTTTAACCAGCCTCTGGTTACAGCTGGCAGCAGATGTGCCAGTTTGGCGATGCCAGCATTCACTTCCTCCAGAGGAAGCAATGAGTTATAAAAGGTTCACAGTTTTAGCTCCACATTTCACAGGTGCCTGCATTAGCAAACCTATGGCATTCAGACAGAAAGTCCATCAGAAAGAGCCGAGAGTCCATGACGCCCTAAGCTGTTTATAGTGTTGGAACAGAAAGCGGCAACCCTTCACTCCCAGCAGGTTCACCTAGTGCTCATTACCTTCAGGTATGTAGTGCACAGCAGGCCACAGAAAGTGCCCTATAGTCTAATGGTTCTGCAACATTGATCGGTCCATTTTGACAACCTAACATTTGTCATTTATCTAACCGAGTTACACTTTTTAAAATAGCAAAACTGTTGTTTTTAAGTAGATTGAAGAAAGCAGAAAAATCTAATTACAAATGAACGTACAACCATGTAAATCCAGATGACTACTTGCTATCCGACTGTTCAGATATCCATTTCACATGTTTTAACACACAGTGGAAGAAGAGGCCACATGCACATGGAAAGGTGAGAGAAAAGCTCCATGTCTCAATGTATGTTCACGCACACTGACAGAAAGACAAGCGGCAGTAGATAATCTGTGTATACGATTGTCTACTACTAGTCGCGGCATGCACAGTACGGGCGGCAGGGAAAGGACCCAAACGCAGACAGCACAGGCAGACTGGTGCAGTTCAGTTTATTGAACACAAGATTGTCTTACGTGAGACACAGGTAGGTAACAGGAAAGTCCACGTCTTGGGACAGACGCACAGGAAACATGAACAGTGCAAACCAGGACCACAGAACCTACACACACGGCGATCAGCATGAACTGACAAGGGAGCGAACAAAGGGGACTGGTGTATATAGGGAAGTGGCTAACGAGGGAATCAGGAGCAGGTGAGTAATGGGGAACAGGTGTGGCTAATCAATGAGGGAAGGAATTGAACAGACCAGACAGGAAGGATTTCAAAGTAAAACAGGAAACACAGACAAAAAAAACCACTTGCCTTTCTGTCATGCTCCTATAGCATTTACACAGATGATGCATACACATGACACATATGAATGCTGCCCATATAAACAAATAATGTTTATATGTTTATGTTAATACTAAACAAGTCATGCTATGAAAATAATTTGACAGGATAAAAATGACTGACACTGGAAAGCAGGGTTTGCCTCCTGCTCCCCACATGTTGTTAGGCTCGTAAAACACTTGGTCCAGGCTGAAAAGAGATTGTGGTTTTGGTAAAATACTGAATGAGTCAAGGTGGCCTGTCTTTCTTTTTGAGTTGGCACTGACTTCCTAAACATTTAGCCAAGATGAAACTCACGTTCTTACCGTACCCGGGTGCTTTGAGCTGCCACATGAGTATGGTACGTTAAATTCAAATGTTTCCTTGTTATGTTGATAAAAAACATAATCCGGGTGGTATTACATTTCTTGAAAAACACATTTGCTTATGCAAATGCTGTCACATGTGAATGTGTGTTTAGGAGACAGAGTTGCACACAGAGTTTAAGTGACAGAGAGAGATGACTTTCTGATTGTTGAAATGGTGACAAAAATCAATCATCCAGTGGGTCACAGTGTCAATTCTTCTCATCCCTGCATCTGTCCCCCTCTTTTTCACACCCGGCCCTCCATTCAGTCCTGTGCTGTCAAACATTGTCTCACCCTGTCATCTTATTTTGTCTAGTCCCAGTTCCTGTCACTGTTTCATCAGGTCTGGAGGCAAAGCTTTCTGGGATGTGACCATATGCTGCACAGAAATGTTAACGCTTATTAGGATTTTGGACGGTTTCATTTCAAATTTACATTTAGTGCATTTTCATAGCCTGTATGGATTGGAAAAACTGTATATTTCACTGCAATTGGTTTTAATATGGTGGAGACACTTTGCGGCATTGTTGTGGATATTCTGGGAAGAGCCAGAATATGCAAATCCGGTGGCACCTATCGACGACAGTAATCGAAGACGTTTTGAAGACGTAAGAGGCACAAAAAACACACCAGTCAGCTGGTCCATCATTGTCGGCTTCTTAACCAAATGTTGAGGTGGTGGACAAATACATAGCCGTGAGATTGATCCTTGACTTAAATCTGACCTCACTGTTTGAAGTGTTTGGGTGACTGAATGAGGCAAAAAAGTGGCACGATCGTACCAACAAGGCCACAGAGCAATCCCACTTCCTGTCCTGTTGACAGCAACCGGCCAATCAGTGTTAATGTGTCAGAGGAGGAAGGGCAGGAAAGAATCACTCACACCCTCCATCGAACTCTTGATCATTTTATTGGTTTCTTGTTCAATGACACACCATGCCATCATTGGAGGCAGCATTCCCCTACAGAATAGTTCTGTAGTTTTCTCTGCATGCTTACTTCATTCTCTCTCTCCTTCTCCAACCAGAAAGATCCTTTACAGCTGAGATTGAAACAGAAGGCAGATATGGGAGTAAATCCATACTCTATGCATATTTTATTGGTACAGAGCAACGGGGGAGGCATTGAAATGTTCAAAACCTTTATTATGTCTGCTCGCCAGGGTTTTGATGAATGACTTATGATAGAGCATTATTAGTGTGTACTGTGTACACAAACACAAAACCATGTAAATACATGCAAATACATTGTCTGAGATAAACAATCTCTCTTTGTTTGTTTCTTCTGTTATTACATAAATATATTCACAGCCACTTCTGATGCACCAAAAACCAAGTCCCCAATACAGTGTACAGTAATTAACATTTATTATTTACGCATACGCGCACGTTGATTCAAGCCCATACAGCATACACACTCACTGCATGAATGTAATACAATGCAGCCCAAATGCATCTAGTTGATATATACATTTATTTACACTTCAGTGAGCATTATTAACATTATACTTTTATTTATTAAAATAATATCCACATCCATATCCGCTCTCCTTGCTTTGGTGCATTGAGCACATTCCCACCTTTTCAAGAACTCTTTACTTTGATATTCTTCAAGACATCTTCTAGTCCAAAGCTAGTAAGGATTCACAAAGCCAATCAAAACACATCAGTTAATGTGAATGTGCACTCATGTATCACTTGCTGACAGTTACAGAGTGTTTTCACAGAGGAGCAGCTGCTGATTTTTGCACTCAGGGGGTGAGAGTTGTCACAGACTCCAACTAGTAGCCCATGTGAAGTGGGGAATGTGGCTTCGTTCCTCCATGCTGAGTGGATCATTGGAGTAATACCTGCCATCAATTATCCCCACCAGTGGCCTATGCTGGGAGGATCAACACTGTCTCTGGTGCTGAGGCTGCTCCCCCAGCTGGAGCACTGCATGTATATGGGTGAAAAAACATTAAAGTCACTGAGACATCGAGACAAGGCCCCCCTAGTAAGTAAACAAACGACCTGGGTTGACATTAAATGAATGTGTCCTGATGTCTACGTAAATGAAACTCAAATTTATAAAGCATTATTGATTGCACAGCAGGACAGGCTAACGGTTTGTGTGCAAGATGTGACTATTCAATAAGAAACTGTCCATTGTATAACTGAAATTCAACTAGGAAAATACTAATCTAAACTATTATTAGCTTTGGTTGCAGTGGCTAGAGGATCTGGCTGATTGACAGACATAAGAATATTTATATAACAAAATACCCATTGTAGACTATGTGCACAACACAAAAACAGCCGCCACCCAATTATTCAGGCCTCATGTCTGTTGTGTTTGTGCGTCCATCCCAGTTCAGTTTCAACATTCTGTCTTTGCACCCTGAAAACATGTCACCACTTCAATCTATTATAATCAACAAGAATGAAACCGCAGTTGTTGTTCTTACAGAACAAACAATCAACTTTTTATAGCCACTGTTCAAGAACAGGGGTGAGTAATTGATCTTACAAGGATATTTTTTGGGGTGGAACATCACTTTAATGTCTCCCCGCAAAATATCCCCCCCGATCTGTAAATGACTCGACAGTACATCTTCTTCGAGCCTCGTGGTGGAGCCACACAAGCCTTACTACTGGCTTGTAACACCTCAGGTTGCTTTGCCAAAGCCCTTCATCTCAGTCTAACCCAGCCTTGACAGCCATGGGAAATCCATGCTGTAAATTGAAAAAGGTCCTGAGAGAATGAAGAGGCTGCCTACATTTTCTTTTTCACACTTCTGAACAAAGAAGTGAAAGTGACACAAGGCTGTAGTGTCAAGAGTGCTTTTCCATGAAAGCTAGTGGTGCTGTGAAAGGCAACAGCCCACTAAACGCATTTAATTGATTAATTAGAAATAGGAAAACTGGAAAATATAAAACAACAAACAATGGAACTCTTACTAATCTTAATCCTTTGACATTTTGACATTTTCAATTTATTGTTTCAGACTAATGTACATTTATGCATCGGGATCCAAATTCAACATTTACTTATATAACAGATCTTTTCTATATTTCATGTAGGTTTAGATGAGACATTTTTCTAAATAAATTGATTTTTAGTTTTTGTCTCTACCGGGGATTTGTTGATAATAAAAAGGTGAAAAAACACCGGCATTATCCTTTAACATGGACCCTTTTTTTCTCTCATGAATATAGGTTTTCTGGTCATGGTTAGTACCGTTCAGCCTGTGAAAACATAATATCTTCTGTGACTCTGGAGGAGCTTTGCCAAGTCTCAGAAAATGACTCAATCGAAATCAACTGATTGAGTATGAGAATTGCTGCAGTGCCCAACAAGCTTGCTAATCTATACTTTATTGCATTGAAATAAAATGAAATACTCACAATTGTAAAAATTGGAGAAACATGAAATTGTAAAAGCGGTGTTCTGAAGATTTCACTGACCAGATGTAACATCCTGTTCTCTGTTCTTGGTTTTATTTTGGTAGTTTATCCCCTGTGTTATCAACCCCTGAGAGGACTCGTATTGTGAACTGCAAACATACACGGATTGGCAAACTGTAGAGCATCACTTCTAATTCGTTCCAGCTCCCTCGCTAGTTGAGTGGAATAATATCTTCAGCTTAAAAATTGGAGTTTATGAAAAGCTATCATTCAACAACATTAGATGGGTTCCTTCTACAATGAAAAAGGTTGATCTTCAGACCTTTCATTAGTCAAAATATATATTTTTTCCCCATCCATAACCTTAATGCTGTGTGCTTTACATGTACAGATGTATGTTATGTGAACTAGCATTTATCTTGGCATGCTTCGTCCGTGCAGACTTGGAAGATAAATATATTTTTATTACCATATAAAGCAGGTCTGTCCTATAATAATTCTCAGTCATGCATGCCAATCACTCGCTCAAGGCATCAACTGAAAAGTCGTACATGGATGCACAATCAAATCAACCTAAATCATATAAATATTAAAGGAGGTTTAAGTTCAAAATGCATTTAGATTCAAATGTAACCATATCCCATTTAATATTGCATACAGCCAAACAAATTGAAATACACCAATGCGGTTACAAAATTCTGCAGGGCCAGTATTCTCAGGAGAAGACCCCATTATTAATACCCAGCTTCAATAGCAGTCTCACATACACAGACCCAGTGGCTCGACTGCCTCAGCCAATGCTCCACTGCTTAACTGGCAGAGTGAGAAACTAACTTGCGATGACTGCTGAAATTCAAATGACATGTCTAGTTTTCCCAGGCATTTAAATGAGGTGAAATATTGGTTGCCGGTGTCAGCTAATGATCATGCCAGTAGCATGGGCAACTTAAATGAAAGACTGAAGGGCTATATTTAATAATGAAACGGTACATGTAAACAGTGAGACCATGGAGCATATGACATGACAGACATGTGATGTTTTCTCCATGCCTTGCTTACATGATGAGGAATTAAGTCTTTAACAGGACATTGCATGAACAACAGTTTGCAATTTGCCTTATCACCCCTAACATCTCTTACAACACAACAAGAGAAAATAATTCAAACCTACAGCATGTATAGAAGCTGGCCTTAAAAGCTCTTAAATGTCAGTTTAGGTATTCTTCTGTGGCTGCAACTTAGTAACTCTTCTGATATTTCTGCAATCAGCAGCGTGATAGCTGCAGTTCATCCAATTCTTCTCCTGGTATTACTTTCACCATTTCTACACTTGTCTGGCTCATGTTGAGGGGGTCATGAAGATGTCTGAATCCCGTATTTAATAGATTTATATGTTTACTAGGCGAATACAATGGGGGATTTAGTGTTCCCAGCAGAGTTCCTTGGTGTGCTTCTTGGAGTCTTGAGGGAGCTTCTCTCAAGATCAGACGTTTCTAACAAATATAACTAAACATCTGTCTATAAGTGTACAAATAGAACTGTTGTTTGATGGTAGAATAAAATTGTGCTATTAGTACAGTAGATTGTAGCTCAGACATTTATGTTTTTGGAATTTACTATTTATTGCAAAGACTTATACAGTTGAATTTGATAGGAAAGGCTGCTGCCCTTCGGGGGAGCTCTCAAATCAGATGAATCAAAGCTGAGTATGAGTCACTGAAGCATGACTGAGGCAGCTGATGCCAATCAGCTGATGCAAGCAGGACTCTGCCTTAACGCAATGCTCCATATATACAGTACAGTAGCTGTAGTATCTAGCTATAATATTTTAACAAGTAATGTGCTGAAACTCCAGTTTGGTTGTTTTTAATGTTTTAAACATTAACGAATTACATGCTCCTCCATGTCACAACCTGTCCTGGGTTTTAGTCTTACTGTTTTTATTTGCCTGCTTAGATCTTTTGGACTGTCTGCCTGACTACTGGATCAGATTTGTTTTGCCTTGCCCTTGCCTGTACCTGTTGTTTTCGATCATGCTCTCTCTTTACCAAGTAAAGTGACTGTTAACAGAATTCTTATCTCCTGTGTGTTCCCTGCATTTGGGTTCTTCACTGTTACTGGTTCTTTACACTTCATGTGTTAAAACACTTTATGAGCCCTTTAAATGCCCTCTGGAGAAACGTACCCTTGAAGAAATTCAGTGACATTGTGGATAAGATTTTCACTTGACAGCACCATTATCCTGGGGATAATGTTAACAACTTTGAGTCTTTTTTTTTGGTTTATCATGTAAACTGGGTGGAAGGATTTAGGAAGAATGTAATGGCAGCCGGATGGAGAATAAATGGAGCAGGATACATAGTCTTCAGAAACTGCTGTATTCCTAAATTTAGGTTTTAGGGCTGAAGGTGGCTGGGATGCACTACTGCAATGTATTTGAAAGTTAATGATGAAGACTCTTCTGTCTGAGGCTGGGAGAGCACAGTATCTGCACACTGTGTTCAATGTGTTTTACCAAAGTAAACATCTCCCCCATAAAAAGCGAGCATCGTATATCCTGCCAATGTTCTGCTCAGTCGAGGTTCCTGCTCATTAAACAGGACTCCTGTCCTGTGTTTCTGTATTGTATGTGTAGTAATGGAGCAAACGGCAGGAGCTGACACCAACACTGTATTTAAAAAAAAAAGACACATTTCCTGGAATTTCAAAAAAGCCTTGTGTTAAGTTAGACGTAAGTTAAGCTAAAACAAACTTTAAGTAGAGGTCATGTATTAGTACAGAAACGTACATTAATAAGTGGATCGAGATTAGACCGATCCATATCAAATAAAGTTTCTTTGTCACCGCATTATAAAACTCAATATTGCATTCAGCCACAGCGGGCTGCCACTAAGAGAAATCTTAGTAGAAAACTGGTACCTGATCGATACTGATCGGCTGTATTGGTATCAGTATCAGGAGAGGAAAAAGTCAGATCTGTTCAGAAAAGATCAGTGAACTTGAATATACATGTTTTTTATGGTTATTCCCAGCTCCTCTGTTTGTATGTGTGTTTCCTCTCACAGGATAACAAGAAATGGCGGCTGGTTCGGGTAATTGGTCTCAGGTGTTCATACATAGATTGGGGCAGGACTCTTCTTTCCACTCTCATAAACACACAAAGTAAAGACCAATACACACAAACACACAGGCTTTGCATTTTGCTTCCAGTTGTTGCAACTCTGCTGCCTCTGCCCCCTTTCTCAATCACTTTCCCTCTTTCTCCTTCTTCCATTGTGCTCCCCCTTAAGCCTCCTCTGTCCATCATTCACAAAGCTTACAGTCCGCCCTTTCTTTTCCTCTTACTCATTCTCCTAAATGTACCCCCCAGACTGAAAGGAGAGTTTGGAGGGTGGAAAAGACAGCTGTGGACAAAGGCAGGGTGTCGTGAAAAATATGGATGAGATCGCGCTTTGAAGGTTTAGACCATTTGAGCTCTGACACAAGACAGGCTGGGAGGCTGGGAGGCTGGGAGGCTGGGAGGCTGGGAGGGGGAAAATAACAACCTAAGAATCTGAGACTTGCTTCTTGCAGCAGGCAACTGTAATCTACAGGAGCAGGAGTCGGCCAGTGAAAGCAGGGACACAAAGAAAGTGAGGAAACAGAAAATTTAGGAAAGGAAGGTGCACAAAGCAGAGCGAAAGACAAGGGAATAAAAATAGAATGAAAACCATATTGATTACATTGATGACCATTAATCTTCTGAATCATAGTAACTAAACATTTTATTTAAAGGTAATGGAAGCTGGGAGGTGTTTTTCCCAAATGAAATCATGTCCAATTTACTTTCCTCAGTTCATCTGCTCCCTCCACTCAATCTCATTTTCCTCTGCGCCAACAGAGGAGCAAACTGTGGCAATTTACTAATGGGAGAAGATTATATTCTACAATGACGTACAGAAACCCATCTCCTCATTTCTGTCGTCTCTCTCTCTCCGTCACCCCACCACCACCTCGCTCCCCACGACCACGTCACGTCTCCCCAAGGTTTTTAACAATGAGATCACCTCAAACATCGTTAGTGATTCGTTTTAACACATTTACAGTGAATTCAATACAAGAAGAAAAGCTGATTGGGAATTGCATCGAAGAACAGGACTAAGGCCTAAGGAATGAAATCCAGATACTGCCCGAGTGAATTTAAAGATTCAGTGTAGAGGAAAGGGGGGGTTGTTGCTGAAAGGTTACTCTTTCCCCACAATCAAGCATAAGAGGAGATATGAGGAGCTTCCTGAGCATTGCCTGGCTTATCTATCATGGTGCAGAGAAGCCACTTGTCTCTGTCACATGGTTTCTCTCACATCCCACGGTCTCTTATCACAGCCTTTCAGTGACACTTCACCTCATTTGCAAAACTGAACAACCGGGGAAGGAAGCAAGGCAGGTGTGTTTGGTGCGTACAGCTGTATATTTGTCTGCGAGTTCGGTTGGTGTGGCTCTGAACAGTTATTGCTGCAACTAATTATTTTCACTGCGTTACTCAACATCACCAGGGAGTCGGCACATTTTCAAGAAACATGGCTGCCATTCAGCCTGGAGTTATCATACAGGCCTTTATCATACAGGCCTACACACACACACACACACAGCATCTAAAATATAATCAAGACCACTGCAAGAACTTACATCAATTTGGAATCATTTTCTCACACAAGTTAAACTCAGTTTCACTAAAACAAAGCCCCCATTCTCTAAATTGACATTAACTGACGTTATAATAATAATGTTAATATCACACGTGTTGACCTCAAACTGACCTTCAAATGCCATTTTCCACCTCTCATCGGACAATCAGCACAAATGACGCGCTGTTAGAGAGAGAGAGTAGGTGCAAAGAGGAAAGAAGGAGAGCAAAGTGCAAGGTTGTGGGACATAAAACATACATCTTTCTCATGACAGCCACACACAAACACAAACTCCCACAGAATGTGATATTTTCAAAGGTTGTATTGATCGACAGAGAAGACAGTAGCCAAGTAATAATCACTGTAGAGGTTGGAGCTGTAGGACATCAAACTTCTGACAGTTTAAAAGAGAGAAAAGCTTAGTTGTCAGATGCAGAGCGTGAACACAAACATACACACACACACACACACAGGCATGCAGGCTGTCTTTTCCCTTAGAGAAGAGAGATCATTTAATCCTCTGTACTACAGAGCAGCATTGATCAGTGACGAACTGTTCCTGCCTCCCGAAACATAAAAGACGACATTACATACAAATGAAAAACATTTGTAGTTTCTAAATAATATTTAGTGTAAAACTTAGTAATCAACATGTCAAATAACCAGCTACGTGTTTTAGTGTTTGTCAAAGAGCCACTTAGTTATTAAAAGGACATTTCGCACATTTTGAGGATGGTTGACTTTTAATTTGTATATTGAAGTACTGGTATCACATAAGTCAGAATGGAGAGGTTTGCATATGAAATACTGTACAAAGCTACCCCCCCCCCCCAATATCTGCAACCCTCCAAACAACTGAAAATTGATTGCACGCCACCCTAAGGTTCAGAGGATCACTCACTCATTCCTTGTTAAATTTATACATTTTTGATTGAAGGCAATGAAAAAGAAAAAACTAATTCAAACTCTAAGGAGGATAAAATGAAAGCAGACCCCCCCCCCTTCCTCCTCCTCCTCCTCCTCCTCCTCGTTCTCTCTCTCGCTCTCTCTAATAGCCTTAATACATTACAAGACGCAAAGTTTAATTAACTTGGTCTGCCCCTGCAGAGCTGGAAATTAAACTTTTGTCCACTTCATCTTTTGTCTCTTAGTTAAGCTCACACATTCTATTGCTCGGTGTTTCAGTCTTGTCCAACAGAGAGTGACAGCTAATCCTCTGCGTCTCGTTTCTCCCTGCACAACACAGGAATGGATTTACCATAGTTTAAAGATACATAAAAAAAAAGCCATGGGACATATAAAAAGCAGAGGATCAATAGTCTGTTATCTTTATGTTCTAAATCCATGACTAGAAGGAAGCATGTGGGAAAATTACACTTCCCTTATTGGATCTGCCTTGAACTGGATCCAAGATGTCACTGAGCACATAATGAATAATGAATTGTCTCTTTATGTGTATTTACTTCAACACTGGGAATTTCCTGGCATGCTAAATACCTACGTCAGCAACATGTGTCACGTAGTGGCCCATTCTTCATGCAGGGTTTGTGGGCTTTAAAGGTGTTTGCTCAGTGGGATATTGTTAAACTAATGTTAAGAGTACATTATGTGTTGTTGCACTTACACAGCAAAAGCCAGCAGAATGTTTTCTCGTGATCCTGTGTAATTTTAAAAAGACAAACAAGCGTCCTTTGTAAAAAATCTCTTGACCCTGACGTTTCACTCTTGGTAGTTTGACAAAAAACTCAACGTCCACTCACTCATTACCAGCGGATGGTGTTTGATCAGCTGTCATCGTGTGGCCAAAGTATAGAAGTATGTCCGTGTGATGTGAACGACCACCTGCAATTGCACGACAGATGTTCAAAACCGAGCATACTCCCATCTGCTGATGAAGACTGTGAGGTGTGTTTAAAGTTTTGTGAATATTACTGCTCTTCCTCTTTTCTTTTCAAGAAGATCCAGTCTACTGGGACATAAAATATAGAATTAGGTGACTCCTATCATGGTATTGCAGCAATGGTCTCTTTCAGAATCAGAGTCTGAATCATATTTATTGCCAAGTAGGTTTTCACATACATTAATAAGTAAAAATAAGATACAAATTTAGAAAGAAATACAAAAATTGGTTAATTAAGCTGTTTGATTCATTTGTCTATTTGCTGACACTGTCACTCAAGTCAAGTGAATTGCCTCATGAGGCTTTACAATCTGCACAGCATACAACACCTTTTATCCTTGATCCTCAATTCAGATTCAGGTAACCTACTGTAGTCCGTCTATTGCACCTACAATGGGAGTCACTAGCGTACAGTTTTCATTCTGAATTATCACTGTTCCCTCATGCAACAATATAAATGCTCCATTGAGAAACACAGAAAAGATTTTAAATAAACATCAAAGGAGGCAGTGGAGTGCTGCTCCTCTTTGCAAACAGAGGGACATTTTTTTCCCCCTCAGTAGTTAAACTGAATAATAAAAGGGTCTTTCCTCACAGCTAATTAAATTTGCCAAGCGTAGTCTCTAGGACTGATAAATATAATAGCACATTCAGGGGAATTAGGCAACCCTCACTTTCTTGTTTGCCTCTGCTTTTCCCCTTATCTGGTTCTGGCCTTCAGAGAGAGCAAGAGCGAGCGAGAGAGAGGGAGACAGAGAAGAAATGGAAGGACTTCATGATAATAGTGGAAGGAAGTGAGAGGACAACGAGGGAGGAATGACAAAAGAGGGGATAAGACGGGTGCTTGCAGCGTCTTGTCTCCCGTCCAATCTTATTTTCAGCCGGAACGATTTTTCATTAGCGCTCATCACAGACTTATGATTCGCAGCCACTCAAAACCTGACCTGTCACCTTCAAATTCACTCTCTCATCATCATCCATACACAGGCACACACCTGTACTACTATACTTGTGAGGACCTTCAGTGACATAATGCATTCTCCTAGCCCCTCACCCTAACCTAAACCTAATTCTAACCTGGACCTTAAAACCACATCTGAACCCTCAGACCTTCTGTTACACACACACACACACAAACTTCAGCCAAATTGAATTAACAAGTAAAAAAGTGCAAACTCTCCCGTGGGAAGATAAACACAGATAGCCCCTTTAGAGAAAGGTGTCAGATTATAGAGTGTGTGTGTGTGTGTGTGTGGGAGCCCCCCGCACTCAAGAACATATTAGGTAAGAATGGACAAGAGACAAGTGGCTGCAGTGTATATATAGCCTCATCACTCTGAGCCGGGGGAAGTAGTTGGGCAACCATCGAAACAAGTGAGACAGGAAACAAATGAGACGCGAAGAACCCGAGAACCCAGTCACAGCCTTCCATGGTGATAAATGGCACTAAACATATATAGTGCAATAATAGAGTCGTACAGCAGCTCTTGCAGTCACCATTTTCTGCACCCTTGCACCCTCTCATTAAAAACTATCCCGTTTCTATTTCTGACACTTCTGGAATTTAACTGCTCTCAGTGTCTTGCTGCGACAAATTGTGTATTTAACGGCATACACACAGTGCCCCTAAAAACTAAAAGGATCAACAGGGCAATCAAAATGCTTTAATTTAATTTAAATATAGTGCAATTCCATTTTTCTTTTTGAGCACCTGTTCAGGTGTAATTGTTTTCTGTTGATTGGTGATCACATGATGATTAAAAGACGAGCTTACTGCTGTCATACACTCCGAGTCTGATGAGGCTTCATGTCGAATTGGGTCAGTAGGTTTTGACAGTCTCTTAGTTGCAAATAAAAGTAACAAAAAGATCAGCATGAGGTGATTCTTTTGCCTTTTTCCAGACATATATAAGGGTCAGTAAATTGTCCCTGAAAACCGTTTCACCTGTATTTCAGCTCACTGACCACATGACACCATTAGAACGCTGCAGGTACTGAACATTACTGCACCGCACATTTCTATATACAGTTTCTCCTCATAAATGAAATGGCTTTTAGGTAAAAGGCTGAATGGCGCTCGGTGTAACTGGATTCAAGGGAGAGGTTTGGAAGGAAAACTAAACAAACTCAATTTTAATACCTGCAGAGGTATGCAGGTAAACATGCATGAAAAAGTATCTGATCCGAGCAGGGAGCTCCAGCCAAATGTTGATTTTCAAAAGCACTGAGGCTCTTGGAGTAACACTTGGATCTGCATATATTAGGAGTAGTGGCTGATTAATAGCTGGAGTTTCCTACAGCTACAGTATCTAAACTCATGACAAAATCATCACGTGAATCATTGTGGAAGGATTACACTCTCTCTATCTAGCATTTTGTTTTCATTTTAGTCCAGGAAAGAAAAACTGCATATTTACGAAAGCGTGTGTCATTGTTTATTCTTATATCTTAATAGCTCTTTACTAAGCGGACACTCTGAGCTTAATTGTACTTAAGTGCTTTACAGTGTATAAAATCTCTGAGTAAACTGAACAAATTCTATTGTGCATGTGGGTTCATACTAAAAAGAAAATCAATCAAACATAAGGGTTCTTTATCAAGTCTTGATATGTGGGTACTTGGATGGTGACAAACACAAGTAGCACAGCAACATCCTCATGGCAACATTGTGAGCAATTGTAATTCTTTTTTTCTGTATTTTATAATCAAAGAGAAGCACACAGGGACACACAGTACAGTGAATTCTGAACAAAGAGACCTGACATCAGTTGAACTTGTGTGAAATGTCTGTACAAGCATATTACCCTGAGCCTTTTATTTTTAACAAATGTTATGTGAGTGATGAAGCTAATGCCAAAACAAATAGACTAAAGACTGTGCTACAGCACCAGTAATTTAAACGTGCTTCTTAAATCACATTTCAGATCGGTAGAGGAGTGTTTGCTGCAGGCAGCTCCAGTTTGTGCAGCTGAACCAGAGCCGCAGCTAGCTGGCAGCCTCAATTACCTTTTATCAGTTAAGCATGAAGAGTGATCAAATATGAATGGGGAAATTGGGCACAGTTGCGCAAACAAAGCAAGAGTGTGCTCATATTAAAAACATGTTTATAAGGCAGCCTGATGAGAGGGAGAGAAAGAGAGAGAGGGAGATTTAACAAGGGGAGAAATCACTATGTACAGTAAAACTGGCGGCCATAGTTACTCTGTGTGTTTCTATGTATGTGGGATTCTCCTCAATAACAGATGAGTGTGCTTGCCAGACCATTAAACCACATCTGCAGCAAATTAAATCTGTTGCCCAAATCTCCATGGGTACCCTGAGAGCCTAACGTGCATAGAAACAGACAAGGATAATCGAACCATGGTTAAAACTACACTCACAGATTTGTGGCACTTCATTTAGGTTGTTTTATTATAAACCTTCTGAATTGAAAAACAAAGACAAAACATTTCATTCAACATCCAAAAGGAGTCACAATAGAAACACCTATTACGAAATTCTCAACAATTAGACAGTTGGTGTCCTCATTGCTTTCACAAAAGAAAATCCAACACTGAAATCTGTGCCTGTAGGACTTTGTGCTACCATGACAGAAAAAAATATTTAACTTCATGTCCACATGTATGCACCCTTACATAACAATTACATTTAAACCCCCTAAAAGCCCATTGGCTTCTATATGTATGACTAAATATGCAACCATCATGTCAAATCTGTCAATAATGAAAACTGTTGAAGATTCGGCTGACAATTAGTCCATTCATGTAGGAACCCATCAGTCACAATAAGTAATAATAAGCCGATTCAGAAAATACACTTTCATTCAGTCATTTATTTTGAAAAACCTGACTTTGTCAGTATAATGTTGTGAGTGTTAGAAGATTTTAGTAGATATTAGAGTGTTGTAAGATATACATTTTATTTTCAGCCAAGCTTTCAATCTTTAAATAGAGATATTAGCTAAAGGTAAGACTGCAGGACATTGGAGAGAGGACACTAATTTACCCCCCCGTACAATTATAATAGTTCTCATAAAGCTCACAAATTTTGTACAGATTAGACAAATGAGGCATAACGTGTTAATTTGTGAACTTTAAAAGTGCTGGTAGTCAACCTAGCTTTTTCCCCCTGTTTCCAGTCTTTATACTAAGCTATGCTAACTGGCACTAGCTGCATTGGTAGCATACAGATATGAGCGTTGTGTCAATCTTCTCATCTAACTTTTCGGCAAGAAAGCAAATAAGCATATATAAAGCATTAAACTATTCCTTTAACAGAATGTGAGTATGTGTATTTGGAAAGAGAGATTTTTTTTTAGTATAGTAGTATAGTATTTTGATAGTTAGCCCACAGTATTCAGCCCGCAGCCTGATTACCACCCTGTCAACAATATCCACTGTTGTAATTGGCGACAATGTAAAGAAACATACAGACTTCAGCTTTAACCATCTGCAATAAATCAAAACCAGCATAAAACACAATGGGAACTGTTTCCCTAAGATTAATAAGCATCAGAGAACCCAGTGAACCTCTGGGTCTTGGCCTGTCTGGTCTAACGTCAGCCTGATTTAATGTGATTTCAGTATTACTTAGACATGAGACAGAGAAGATGAAAGGGGTATATCACCTGATTTGAAAGAGACAGAGCGAAAGACATCAGAGAGCAGCATCAGTATTACCAATAACACCCCCAGGCCTCATTTCCTAATCACAGAGTTAATGAAGATGAATGTGTAGCTTGTACACGTGTGTGTGTGTGTACAGGCACGCACTTTGACTGCAAGTATTTTCACGTGTGCCTATATACAGACAAATATATACATGTGTCAGTGTTTTAGTTAACATAATTTTGTGGATATTTACATGCGCACTGTATGTCGCACATCTATATGTGCGTATCTAAATGTTTGTTAATGTTCAATGCACGTACTGATGTCACTGCTCTGCATGAAACAGCAGCATTCATTGTGTACTGCAACTGCAAGCTGCACTTCCTCCTAGTTAGCCACCGTAATGACTTATTATCCATGAGGGAGGAATATGAAAGCAAAGTATTGGTAAGCCATCAACTGACCAGACAAAACACAACACAATGTCAGCTCAGCTCTGTAGTTAGGGTGCCATGGCTGCCGCAAGGGTGCCTGCTCATTAGTTTGCTGCAGACACATAAAGCCTGTCTCTGCATTATGACTCAGTGTGCACACTGTCAACATATGTGAAAATCATATTAAACTATACAAATAAACCTACTCTATGCCTTTGTAAACAAGTCACTTTATTTCTCTTTTTCCGTCTCCATTTAGCATTTGTCCCCAAATATCCTTATGTAACCTCACTTTTGCCCTTTGTATTTCCCACAGGTGTGTTGGCCGTCGCTCTCACTGTCTTACTGGACAGGTTCGGAGCTTGTGCACAGCAGTGGGTTGTCTTGAATGCCACAATATGTTATGCTGCGTCGAGTGTGTTTGCATTTACAGGGGACAAAAAAAAAAAAAGAGAGAAAAGAAGGGATGCATGCAGTACACACAAACACAAAATAGAAACATCAAACCTACAGACATGCAGTAACTATGGGCAAGGTATGAACAAGACGCACTTTCTACATATATATGGATACCATATATTTGTATGCAGACTACATACATATGCAAACAGGAAGAGAGAGAGAGAGAGAGAGAGAGAGCAAAGGGAGACTAGTGGTTCAGTGAACACAGTAAACTAGATTACAGTACATGTTGGATGTGGGGAACTGACCTTGATTATACAATATCTAATATCCATTATTGATTCCTTCCGGCGCACTGATGTGTTATAGTATATTAACATGCTCCAGATGACTAGTCATAAATAAGTAACATCAACACAGCCTGCCTGTGTGACAGAGTGATTTGATTCATAACCTCATTCCATCGCAGGGAAATGTAACCAGGAATTAATTAACAAGGTGAGCATTAAGAAATTGAGACATTACACAAACCACAGTATGCAGGATATAAAGATTAACAGGTCATGTGCACTTATTCCCACATATATTACAGTCGTTACCATGCATTATAGAAGAGTTACACAGAAGAGTTACACACACACACACACACACGGTAATCATAAACCCCCTGGAGATGAATATAACAGCTGATTAACCAGCTATCAGGCCCACTGGTAATTTACGACAGCCATCATCACCATCAGGTAGCCAACACACAGACATACACACTTCCTCTCTCTGGCGAAATAGCTAGTCTGGTTCTGTGCAAATTTGAAGCTCATTAATTACTGCGTGTACTTTGTTTTTTAATTTGTACATAAACCGAAGCATAAAATCAACAATTTTTGGTTAACCTGCAGAACTATTTCCTGGTGACCAAACCACAAATGTTTTTACATTTTGGATTGCGTGTTAATTAGTGAGATTTAGATCATATTTAAATCATATTTCCCAAAATTTCAAATGAATTCTTTAAATGTTGTTTTAAGAAATTGCACAAAAACATTGCCTAAATGAAATTGTGTAAAATTTAAATCAGGAATGATCTGAATAAATAGACAAATCTGGCCAGACATTCAATGCCAGCTTCCAGTGTAGTATTTCATACCCATGCAGCCATAATCTAGGCATCAGTTGGAAACACCTGCTATGGTTCTCATGCAAGATAACATTAATGACTTGACAGAGGAAGGAAGTGTGTAGGTCTGCATATGTTATAGAAATGTTCATGTACTGTGGTCCTACAACTAATTCAGATCTGTAGCTTTTAAACATTTTGAAAGTGTGAACAAATGCAAAATATCCTCTCTGAGGAAGTCTCTTCATCTTGCTATCCGTATTGACCTTCACAGGGACAAAAACACAAACACCCCCCCCTCCCAGGACACACTGACTTGTGCCCTTTGTGTGGCTACCTTTTGTGGGAATAAATTAGATATTGTAAAGCAGGTGTTGTCTTTGTTGAATTGATGAGACCCCCATTGCCAAAAACCTGCCACTCTGTTAACATCTTGACAGCGAGAAAAATGAACATACTACTCTGGTGTGTACCTCTTGGCTCATGACTGACGTGCCTTTAGCATCTGTAGGAATAAAGCAATTCAAGGCACACACAGCCCAGGTGCACACATTTAATACACACATACGGGTTTCCAATTTCACTTGGCAGCTGCTGTGCAGTTCCACTGTTGTTTCCATTTATTATTCCTGCACTTTGGGAAACACAGAGGATTGATTTAATTTGCGTCAACAACAGGGATGGTGTGTCCCTCAACATACATACACTTAAAGGCAGGCACACTCATAAGCTTCTGCAATTTAGCTCATTTGAAACTCTTCAGTACCAGAAGAAAAAAATTCAAAACACAGAACTCACGTGTGCCCTGCTGCTGCAGCTGCAGTTACATTTTAATTATGGAATTCATGGAATTTCCCTGTATTCTGTCACAGCAGCTTTCAAAGTACTTCAAAGTGATGGTTCTCCACTTTTACTAAAACTACTATTTATATTAAAGGGAAACTACACCCTCAAATTCTGTAAGAACCCTCCCAGCACATTAAAAAGTGCAAATATGACACAGAGGGTCAGGGGACACTGACCGACCACCACTCTGTGTAGCATACAGCCGGTGGTCAGAGCTGACCAGAATGACAGGGACTCTGGCTCTCCATTGTGTGTGTGTGTGTGTGTGTGTGTGTGTGTGCGATTACCATTACTATTCAATAGCCCTAAATATCAAGTTCATGTATCTGGTGCTGGTGCTCTCAGTCACCAGTGAGGGGAGCTCCACTGCTAAAAGCTACTGATTCGGCTGATGACACTGATGACTCAGTAAAGTCAGTTCTGAGTGAAGATTCTATGTCTCAGATTTGTTCATATATTCACCCTAATTGGGACATTGTTGTATTGGTACTAATCAACCATCGGGGGGGCACGAGGAAGAGAAAGAAGGGTGATAAGGTCACTAAAAGGGTTCATGACCCTTCCAAAAACATTTCTCCTCCAACATACTACTACAATAGTAACGCTGATGAGATTTGCGCGTCCACAGTCGACTTACTTGACAAACCTGCTATCGTGGTGCTGACAATCTGACAGTCAATACACGGAGAATAACACTCAGCGCATGCTTTATTTATAGTAACACTTACTGTATTCTCTCCCACTATCAGCATTTTAATCCCTGATTCATGACTTTGGCTCTCAACTTTTATCTCTTCAGCTCTCATAGTTTTCCTTCTCTGCATTTCCAGTCACTTGTCTCTCTTCCTGCCGCTCACTCTGGTTTTAATAACATCATTCCACCGGGAGTAGATAAGTGTGGCTGTTGTGATAAGAAGCTGGGAGAGGGAACGATGCAATCTGTCTCCATCTCCTCCCACTATCACAGCAGTTCTGATCCACTAGTGGATATGAACGTCAGCTCTACTGATGTGCAGTAAAGCATGGCTGCTATCTGTGATCTACAGAGGATGCGGCATCTCATCTACTGATGTTATTCCCTTGCTTACCCCAAGTATTTCTAATAATGAAAGATGACAAATCTGATGAGGATGGTCATGGTAATGGTGGTCAATGAAACTTTTTCAAGCGTTTAACAGGTTAAATGCTTCAGGTTCTAATTAATCTTTTGAGTTGAATCAAAAGGTAAAGCTTGATTAATTTTGAGCTACTTGTCTATGCTCTGGGTGCACGAAACCTAATCAAAATTCATTTAATGGTCTTCCCTTCACTTGTTACTACAGGCATGTTCAAGATACACTGTTTGCAGCCAATGGAGGTATGTGCTTTTCCAGACCAAATTAGTTATTGATCTTATTATGCTGATAGATTCAGCCAGTTTTCAAGTACTGATCCTGTGTATCTCAGAAGAACACAATGTGCTCACAGTTTGTGTGAAATTATTATCATTAATATAGCTTACACAGCTAACCCTTATGGTTCAAGTTATGCCATGGACAAACTGCCTATGCTCTTAAAGAAACACCTCCAGGTCGTTGATAAAGATACTGTATATTGTACAAGTTATGAGCATACAGCTAACTTTACTTTCACACCTGAATCAGCTTTGTTCTGCTATTACAATACCTGTACTTAGTGTTGAATTATTCAACAAGATGCCAACATAACATTCGGCACATTTCAAAGATGACTCTGTAAAAACAGTTTCAGCCACTAGCACAGTACTTTCGCGGTCAAAAAAAGGACAGAGGGCAAACTATACTGTAAGTTATATACTATACTATACTGACGTTTCCCTCATCACCCCGTCTTTCTAGAAGTAGACAAACCAAACGTTTGCATTTTTGGATACTTTTGAAGTTATGAAACACAAGTGAAATACGGTAGGCAGATGACATGACATGTTAGGCTATGAGCAACACTAAATACAGAACATTGAATTATAAACAGTTACTTAACAGCACTAAATCAAACAAAAAATAAATGACATTTTTAAAGTGTAGTTAATTACTGGTAAAGAAATTACAGTAAAAGTGACAAGCTAACGTTAGCAAGACTGTATTTCTGTATTTAGCATCGTCTGACACGTGCGACACCATATTTCTTGGCGATTCGGTCCCACCCACTTCTACAGTCAGGAGACACCTTCCACATGTCACCAACTTACCTTCACCGCAGCAGGAAAACAAGCAACATGCTCTATGTTGGTTAAACTGGGCTGGCTGAACACTTTCTGCAGCGACTGTAAGGCTTACAGCATTGACCCTGCACGCTTAAAGAACACCCACACAGATGATTTCAATTCTTTTGGCTGATTAGACCTTTTTCTCATGAGTGTGTGGGCGTGTACAGACTGTGCTTAATTGGCAGCTCACTCACTCACCTGTTATCTTTTATTGCACCTGTTGTGATCGGGGCGTGAGCTTGCACGATAGCTCTTCAATAATTCTCTACAATCCCAAGAACGCTGTGAATGCAAACTCCCCGTCGGGTTTGGCAGGCTTTCATATAAGACAGTGTGTGGGGGTGTTTCGATGCACATCGTATGCTGTCGTCATGTGTTGCCCTTTAATATTATATTAAGTTCTTGCTACAATCATCTACTGTTGTGAATATCTAACTAATTGAATATAAAGTAATCAAACTTTTTAAATCAATCGCCTGAAAAAATAAAAAAATCTCGTCTCTGCAGTAGTATGTCTCTAAGTCTTTTATTCATACTTGGACAGTTGTAAAATCCTAATAGGACACAACTTTCCTTCAGCTACTACAGACGTTCACTGCTTGTTCTCTGTGGGTTTCCCATCTTTCCTTTTGGATGACCAGAGGGCACTCTGTCACCTGCTGTCATAGCTTCTGATACTGGCCATATTCATTTATTTGTGGTAGTGGTATTATTTTATGTATTGGGGCCTGAAATTGAAGTGCATTGCCAGATCAAAGATTTGGTCCCCTGCTCTTGAAATGTGTTGGCAAGGGCCAACAAATCTTGTCACTAATCTGACGACACCTGCTCCAAGTATAATTGCTTTGAAAGAGAGTGATGAGATGTTTCTTCATTGCCTTTCCATCACCAGTGGTCAGCGAAGAATATTGTTTGCTGCACAGACCTTTTTCACAGCAGGAAAAGCACACGTGTGACTAATACCGTTAAGGAGGGATGCAACAGTAAGCCAGCATGCACAAGAACCAGGATCCAGATCTGGAATCCCTGAATGGAATTAAGGTTAAGGTTTTAATTACCTTGCTTTACTTGGTATGAAATGTCTGCTGTGTTGGTGCTGTCAATCACCAAGTTGTAAGCAGCTCAATTACTTTCTCGGTTTTGGTTGTCAAATTACAGAAAACAAAATAGTGTATTGTCTATCTAAAATACTCCCTTGGTAAAGTGACAGTGTGGATGTTTTTATCACTGAAAACGTTTGGGAGGAGGCTAAAATGGAATTCCAGGGTTTAACTTATTGTATCATTTGATTCCTCTTCCTTGCATTGGTGTAAAAACAGCCCTCTGCTCTCATATTACTGCCTCAGCTCAGCAGGACTTTCGAGATGCTCCACTGCAGCGCATCACAGCGTCACCTCTGGCAAGAGACTTGGAGAAAACAGACAGAGTCTCTGGGGAGGTCTCCTGCTGATCCCGACATGAGCCAGCTCTTTTCAAGGTTTTGTGTTTCCTAAGCTCCCCCTGTGTCTTCCTTTTATTCCTCTGTACTCCTGATAGCCAGCAATCTGCTTTCTTTTTTTTTCTGAAGCATTAATATCAATTTTCACAGGGTGGTTTCTCTTCAGTAATGAATTTATTCTCAGTGGGAGATGTGTTGAAAGATATTATTTTCACAGCGTTAGCAGAAAATTACATGCCAAGGGACTTGCAATATAACTTTCATGTACGTTCTCACAAATATATCTATATGATTCTAGGGTGTAACCTTGCACTCGTTGGGGGCATCGTGTCCCCCATACAGAGAAACTACCAACCTGCCACCCCCCCAATATACAGTAGAAAATATGTTAAGTATGTCATCCTCCTATAATGAACCCATGCAATGAATGTGTTTCTTG